>PVJC01006016.1:0-56653 GCA_004026665.1 Murina feae | reverse complement strand
GCGGCCTGCTTGGTGTGCTTCCCAGGCCCTTTGCAGGGCATCGGGGAGCGGGTAAGAGGTGGCAGGGGGTCAGCGGCCTGCTTGGCAGCTGTCTAGGCCCTTGGAGGGGCATCGGGGAGCGGAAAGAGGCAGCAGGGGGTCAGTGGCCTGCTTGGTGGGCTTCCCAGGCCCTTTGCGGGGGCCGGGGGCCTGCTTGGCAGCTCCCAGACCCCTTGGCGGCACCGAGAAGTGGGAAAGGAAGGCTGCAGGGGACGGGTGAGTGGGAAAGAGTTGGCGGCCTGCTTGGTGGCTTCCCAGGTCCCTCCCGGGGATCAGGGAGCAGGAAAAGGCTGGCCTGACCACGAGGCAGGGTTTTCCCTGCTTTCTGGTGGCTGGAGGAAGATGGGCAGTAGGCAAGCTTGGGAGGCAGGCCGCACCCAGCCCTGGCCACAGCTCAAAAAAGAAAACAACATGCAGGGGAGGGCAATAGTCTGAGAGATCAACATAGAGGAGGTGCCTCCTCCAAGCCTCCACGGTGTGCCTGGGGGCAGGCCCCCGGCAGGTAGACACACACAGGAGGACTGCTACGAGCCTCAGATGCGGCTGGGGGCAGGTCCCCAGTGGCCACACACACACATACACACACACACAAGGCGCCTGGCAGACTGGGGCCATCATAGGACATCCACTGAGGGGTCCCAGACTGTGAGAGGGCACAGGCCGGGCTGAGGGACTCCCTCCACCCCGAGTGCACAAATTTTTGTGCACTGGGCCCCTAGTCTATAATAAAAGTGCAATATGCTAATTAGACCATATGTCCTTCCAGACAACCTTTCAGATGAAGCCAGGGCTGCTAGGGAAGCCCAGATCCTGGGTGCCAGAGCAAAGCCAGTGCCAGCAGCCAGGGGAAGGAAGGCCTACTCTTCTGAATTTTGTGCATTGGGCCTCTAGTTTATAAATACTAGTGGCCCAGTGCACGAAATTCATGCACATTAAAAGGGGTTTAATTAGAGGAAATATTTTAATATTGCTGTTTGCCCTTTCTCTATAATAGAAGTGTCAGAGATTAAATAAAATTAGTAAAACGTATATGAAAATCCTCCTGTCAGAGTCTGAGGTGCACCATGGAATCCAGAGTCAAGTCTTCAACCACCCACGTGCACCTCAAAATCGTTCGAGACCCAAACCTGGACAGCCCCCCTTCATTGGGCTAGATCCAGACCCGGCCGGTCCCACCTTATCAAGCCCTGCCAGGTGGAGGGGTGCAGCCTCAGGTCCCCTGGGTGCCAGGGCAGGGGGGCATGGCCTGAGGTCCCCCATCAAGCCCTGCTGGGTGGAGGGAGTGGCCTGTGATCCCCCAGCCTGGCACCGGGGTAAGAGCACAGCCTGAGGTCCCCTGGCCTGGTGCTTGGGTAGGGGGCATGGCCTGAGGTCCCCTGGCCCAGACCTAAGGTGGAGGGCACACCTTGAGGGCCCCAGTCAAGTCCCACTGGGTAGGGGGCACAGCCTCAGGTCCCCTGGCCTGGGGCCAGGGCAGGGGGCATGGCCTGAGGTCCCCCAGCCTGGCACCAGGGAAGAGGGTGCAGCCTGAGTTCCTCTGGCCTGGTGCCAGGGCAGGGGGAGCAGCCTGAGGTCTCCTGTCAAGCCCTGCAAGTGGAAGGTATGACCTGAGGATCCCTGTCAAGCCCCATGCAGGAGGTGGGTGGGTGCACAGCCTCAGATCCCTGCTGATTGCTCCTTAAGGCTCGTTATGGGAACTTAGCCTCAGCTGTGGGTGCAAATTGACTGGAGTGATGGTCAATTTGCATATTCCCTCTTTATTATATAGGATATTCTAGGATATAAAGAAAATCATGATTACAGTCATAGAAATGGAAGGAATAAAAAAAGATGTAAATAGAAATTCTAGAGATTAAAAATATGTGAAATGAAATTTGGAGAACATTAGCTAACAGCAGAAGAAAATATCTGTGAACTTAAAAACAGCAATAAGAACTACCCAAAATAAAGTATAGAGGAAACAAAAGTGGGAGAAAACACACACACACACACACACACACACACAAAACTAGACCCTCAGTTAACTATGTGAAAATATGAAACTGAGTAATGTGTGCAATAGGACCCTAGAGGTGAGAGAAGAAAAAGAGAAGACAAAAATTATTGGCCAGAAATAAGGGCTGAATTTTTTTCTAAATGTGATAAAAACCATAAACCCCATAGAAGCTGAAGTAACCTTCCAGCGAAAGAGCCATAAAACCATCAAGGCAAATATCATCAAATTGCTGAAAAAAAGTGAAAAAGGAAGAAAAAAAAATAAACTTAAATGCATCCAGAGGAAAAAAGTAAGGAACAAAAGAAAGAATTATTTTTGGACTAGTCTTAGTTCTGTCTTAGGTCATGTTCCCAATAGCATTGAGACAAATATTGTATATGTGTGTGTGTGTGTGTGTGTGTCTGTGTGTGTGTGTGTGTGAGGTTAGTGGGAAGTACACTTGGGAATAATACTTGTAAGATGAAGTTGGGACAGGACAAAACAAAAGGTTGACTAGTAATGCAATGGCAGCAAAGGCCACAACTGATCCCATAGGGGACTAGAGCTAGATAGCCCCTCAGGATTGTCTCAAATTGAGGGAAGGCCTGGGTCTCAATACTTCCCATAATCATTGATCATGGGTTAATTCTAGGGAGGAGGTGTAACCTTGAGTGAGGCAACTCCCTTCAGCCAAGCACATTTCCTAAAGAGGAATGTAGCCATTATTAATGATAGCCGGGACAATGTATTACTCAGCACTGAGTCAGGGGCTATGCAGAACACCACCGAAAGAGATCTCTGGTATTAAAAACAAAACAAAAACAAAACACACACACACAAAAGGGGTTTTGTGTTAATATGAGAGCAATAGGGCTTATGAGCACAAATGTTTTTATTATTTTTTTACTTTAGCATTTATTGACTTACCTTCATTAAAAGTGAAGTTTGGTTACATTCTTTTTTGTCAAATAAACCACAAAATTTGCAACGAAAAAAAAAAAAAGTGAAGTCTATTTATTATAGATGACTTGGAAGTGAACATTTAAATCACCTATAATCTTATCAAACACATATAATCAAATGATATGAAAATCTTGGCATATTCTGTCTCCAGAACTGTATGCCTCTTAAAGACTCAAGCAAAAGTAACTCTTGTTTTGTCTTCCAGAGCGTGTGTGATTAGCTAGGATTAGAGATTAGCAACAATTTTTCTTAAAAATGTATAATGAAGCTAAAATACAGTGAAAAGACCTGCATTTTTGTTCATTATGTACAATGTGTCAGACGTCAGTATTTGTAGGTTTTTATCAGCTTTCTGATTTACAACTTGGAAATTCTAAAGACTACTTAGATTTTAGCATCCCAGTCTATCTCCTGACTTAAGTGATCTGAGTTGTCAGGCAATACCCTATGCTCGAGCAGAGTCCACATCTCTTTCTCTTCCCCAGCTCGATAGTCATGTGTCCTCCCCATCCAGATTTGTAGTCCACCTGTTGCTAGGCTGGAATGCTATTAAGCATTACAAACTCATTCTTCATTAAACTGAAAATTAAATTTTGACATCACACCATAAATTGGAAGGAATTATTACACAATTCAAAAACCACTCAAATGTTGGTTGAAAATTACCTTTTGGAATTAGTGTTGTATAATTCCTAAAGTGACCCTGTATATTTATTTTGTAAGAAAGATGAAGTTAAATTCCGGTGACTCCTGGGCAGCACTGCCCTCTGCAGGCCTCGTCTGATGCAGCTCTTTTTAGTGTCCGGGTTCTCTTCTTGAAGGGGATTTGAATAGAAGGAGACTTGACTTTGACTAATGAACACAGAATACAATCAATATACAGATGACATATTATGGAATTGTACACCTGAAACCTATATAATTTTATTAACCAATGTCACTCTAATAAATTCAACTTAAAAAAGGGATTTGAAACTAAACTACTGAATATTTATGGCTTTATTAGTATAATGTCAAGTATGCAATACTAGTAAACACAATTTTAAGGGTGGATTCACAGGTACAGATCCCCATAAGGAATTTTTAAACCATTGAGCTAATATCAACTGTCACATCCACATTTATAATCAAAATATTAAACAATGTATAGGATGCACAATATATATGGAATGAACATGGATGCCGGAATCTTGCAGACTGGATTCTAATTGTGTCTTCGTTACTTATTAGCTCTGTGACATTAAAAAAAATTGCTTAACCTCTCTGAGATGATGCAGTTTTCTTATTTATAAAATGGGGATAATACTTAATTCATGGCAACTTTGAGAGCTCAAATTTTATAACATGCATAAAGTGCCTAAGCACAGAATCTGCATATAATGTGTCCCAACTAATAATAGTTCACTTTCCCTCGTGTATATATATAAATAGTCTGAGATAGTTAATAGGGTCTGACTATTGCACACACTTAGAAAATTCCTAAAATGGAATCTCTATTTCAAAAAGCAGTTTTGGGAAAGAGCTGAGTCCACATTTCAGGTCACTTTAGTAAGGATGATTTAACTTGGACATATCCGTGACAGAATTTATGCTTCTAAAAATAAACTGCACCAATGGGAGTTCCTCTTGGCCTTCCATCCAGGGAGGGCTGGCAGTGTTTCTGTGTCTCTTTTTCCCAGTCATGGTCTGTCAACAGTGTTGTCCTTTTCCTAGTGTGAGGCTGCTTGACATGTCACTACCTATGTTCCCATATGTTTTCCAAGAGGCTGAAAAAAATCCCTCCACATATGGCCCAGTGTCGCATTGCTGCCATTCCCAGTACAGCTCTGCTGGCCTCACCCATGGCTGCTGCCTTTCTGCACTTTGCGATTTCTCTTCTCTCTGCTTTCACTTTGCATTCTGCTTTCTCTCCCACACACTGCAGTGTCTCTCTGTGCATCCTCTGTTCTTATGCCTCTGCTCTGACATGCTAGAGGCACTTTTTACATTTGGGAAATGATTTTATTTTGCCATAAGAAAAGCCAACCTCATCCCCCTCAAGTGCTTCTTCTCTAACACACCTGAATCTTGGGAACAGGAAACAGTAAGTAGTTTTTCTTCATTCCAGAACATCCTGGGCTGCAGCGACACAGCAGGGATCAAAGCAGGCACACATCAAAAGCACCCCAACCAGCAGGAGCAGCCCTGAAGCTCCCAGAGCCCTTGGCTCTTATCAGCACTGCCTGTGCGTCATGTACATCTCATCTCATCTCTGCCCTGTCTGCTGTTCCTCCTCCAGGCTCAGCAAAGAAATCTATTCTTTACCAAATTTTCTTAACAACTCAAGATAAAAACTCCTTCAAATTTATTTGCCTCCTTTCTCCCGCTTATAATTAGCTAATCGATAAATAATTTCACTGATACTCATTCATTTGACATTTTTTAAGCCCTTACTGTGTGCTTGGTACTATGCTGGACAAATGAATGACACATTCCTACTCTCAAGGACTTTGCAAGATAGCAAACATATAAACACATGATCCTGATATAGTATACCAGAAGCCCAGTGCATGAAATTTGTGCATGGGTGGCGTCCCTAGCTACTGCCAGCTACTGGCCAGGACCTCCCTTCCCCCAGCTGCCTGCCACCATCCAGGGCCTCCTTTCCTGTAGTTAGCTGGCCAGCTCCGCCCCCTGGTCTAACTCCCAATCAAGGGGACAATTTGCATATTAGGCTTTTATTATATAGGATAGTTAGTGGTACAGGCAGGCACAAGTTCTTTGGGAGTAAAAAGGAGGGGGACCATTTCTCAGGTCAGGTAATGCCCCAGCTGAATATTTTGCTAGACAGAGTACAGAGATATAGAAAAGGAATATGGGAAAGTGAAGCCCTTACAGATAGGGGCAGATCACAGGCAGAAACAGCATATGTTTTTGAGGGATGAGTCATAGTAGCAGATCAAGATTTCTGAACTGTGAATTTGAGGCAAGGAATTACTGGAGATCTGGCTGAGGAAAAAAGATACTGTTAGACAGCCCCCAGAATGTTAGGAGCAAGGATGACAGTCCAGGTACAGAAACTCACCAGGACAGAAAGCCCTGGATGTCTAACAAGGAGCAAAATAGGGAAAACAATAACCTTGCGCACAGGGTAATATTTCCTTCTCTAGCATATCGCTGGCCAGACAGGTTAGATTCCCTGACCTTTTCCTCCCTAAAGATAACATCTAGGCCTCAATTGTATTTTAGTTCCAGGCCTAGAAGAGCAGCAAAACCAGACAAGTGATGCCATAGCTGCCTCAGGACCCACTATATTGACCAATGACCCCCTGCCCCAGCACTAACCATTCAGTGGAGACCACAACCTGGAAGAACACACCTGGAAAGCTGATGAATATTCTATTAAAACCCTCACATGAGACCTCCCCCAAGATTTCTAACTGTAAGAGAGTGATAAATACACTCAGGACAAAGGACCCAGTGTGTGCTCTCCCTCCAAGGAACACATCTGCCAATCCCCCACTGGCACATATACCCCAATCTCTAAGGGACCCAGGGGAGCAATGGGCCGTGGCAGCTTGTTCAGGGCTAACCCTTGAACCTGTCTTCAAGGCCCTCTTTTCCCTGACTTCTCAGTGAGCTAGAGCATCCCAGCCTAGGCTTTCCACTTCCTTTTTCTATGCCCTTCCTTTCACTGTCCCAAGTATATTTTGGCTGCCATCATCGACCCAATGTCCCCTTGGTTCAGTGCTATGCAGCCCTTCCTTTTGGATATTCCATCCCCCATCCCCTTCCCTTAAATAAATTCTATTTTTCTTTATCCACCATCTGAGATAACTATTTTGCCTGCCCATGTAGCACTGTGTTCACCTTTCATTTACCTGAGTCATATTCAAGAACTTGGACTGTATCTAATAATAAGATAGATCTTTTGACTGTGACAGTTAATTGGTAATTTCAGTCCAGTTAGAACCTTTCTAAATCCAGTTGTTAAAATAAATTACTAATTAAATTAAACATCTCTAATTAAGGAATGCAAAAAAAAATCCATTAGGCACTCAAAAAATTGTCCTCATTCAAAAAATAAAACAAAAATTTGACTCAACAGTAGATGATTCAGACAAAGAAATTAAAAGTGTTCATTTAAAAGTATGAACATTAGATGGGGAGTTGCAGTCAAAATAGCAGTGTAGGTAAACAAGATGGTACTGGAATCCTCCCACAAACAAATCAAAATTACAACTAAACTACAGAACAACCATCAGTCAAAACTGCTTGAAACCAAGCTTATCAAAAGCCCTACAACTAAGGATTAAAAGAAGAGCCACATTGGAACTGGGAGGAGGTGCAGAACAGGCTCGTTCCACATCCGCATGTGGTGGATAAAAATCAGAAGGGATATTTTGGATGCAGAAGTCCTCCCTAAGGAACAAGGAGTCCCAGCCTCTCACCAGGCCCCCTAACCCAGGGGTTCAGTGTCAGGAAGAGAAGTCACCATAACTTCTGGTTGTAAAAACCAGGGGGAATTATGGCTGAGTGAGACCGAGGGCTGCATTTATCTTAAAGGGCCTGTGCACTGACTTACTTGGAATCATTCACTGTGAGTTTCAACCCTGGGACACCAGAGACATGTGGGGAAGAAATGAGTTGTCTGGCATTGGGGTGAGAGCTAGAGTAGCAGCTTTTTCCCAGACAGAAGTGCTGGCAGAAGCCATTATTCTTTTTCTAAGCCCTCCCCCAACAGAGTCAGCAGATGGATGCCAAATCTGAGTGTCCATCAACCTGGCTAACACTGTTCACCCCACTCTGGTGATTCCCTGAGACTCTGCCCCATCCCAGCTACAGGTCCAACCCAAGCCATTTATAGTGGCTTTTCCATACAAATAGCCTGTCATGGCTCATGCTTCAGACTTTCCTAAAATCTCTCAAACACGCAGCATCTGGCCTCAGCATACTGCATACCCTTTGCTAAGTAGGCTGGGGAAGCCAGCCTTTGTTCTCAGCCTGGCATCTCCTGGATGCCAAGTCCAGCACAAGAAGCAACCACCTACAGATCACTTTGTAGCTAATGCCAGGTGACCTTGGCCTGTACCTTCCAGAAGGCCCCAGAGATAGTGCACCCAGTGGACAGCTTCAGACCATGTTGAAGCACCACCCAACTACTCCCCAAGAAACACACTCAAGGGGTGAACTCAATAGATGTGAGAGCCCCACTGAAGTAAGTCCTGCTCCATGGCGGGGACCCCTGCACAACTGATCCACCACAGTGGTCACAGCCAATTGGCCTGGATGGAAATCCTCCCACTGACATGCCAACGACAATCAAGGCTCAGCTACATCAGATTGTGAACTGATTTCTCAGCAGAAACTCTGCAGGCTACAAAGGATTGACAAGAAATATTCGAAGTGATGAAGAGCAAGGACCTACAACTAAGATTACTCTACCCAGTAAAGCTATCTTCAGACTCAAAAGACATGTAAAGAGCATTTATTTTTAGACAAGAAAAAGCTAAAGGAGTTGATCACCATCAAACCAATGTTATAAGAAATATTAAAGGGTCTTCTATAAGAAGAAGGGGGAAAAGGAACTAAATACATATTTATCAACAATTACTTTAAATGCAAATAGATTAAATGCTCCAATCAAAAGACATATGCAAGTTGGGTAGATAACAAAGCAAGACCCTTATATATGCTGGCTACAAGAGACTCATTTAAGATCAAAAGACACACACAGAATAAAAGTAAAGGGACAGAAAAATATATTTCATGAAAATGTAAACAAACAAACAAAAAAACAGCTGAACAGCAATACTTATACCAAACAAAACAGTGATACTTATACTAGACAAAATACACTTTAAAACAAAGGCTATATAACAAGGGACAAAGAAGGACCCAGCAAGTCCACTTCTGGGTATTTATCCGAAGAAACCCAAAATACCAAATTGAAAAAGACATATACATCTATATGTTCATTGTAGCATTATTTATAACTAGGAGCCCGGTGCACAAAAATTTGTGTACTCGGGGGGTCCCTCAGCCCAGTCTGTGCCCTCTCGCAGTGTAGGACCCCCTCAGGGGATCTCCACCTGCTAGTGTGCCTGGTCAGCCTGGGTGAGGGGCTGATGGCTGTTTGCAGGCTGGCCAAGCCCCCCAGTGTGGACCCTCACCCCATTGGGGTATGGTAAGCCTGGGTGACAGGCTGAGGGCTGTTTTCAGGCTACCCACAGTCCCTTCAGGTTTTGGGTCCCTACTGGGGTACCTGGCCAGCCTGGGTGAGGGGATGAGGGCCATTTTCAGGCTTTCAGGCTGCCCACAGCTCCCATTGATCCAAGGTCCCAGTGAGGCTGGCTGGAATCAGGTTTCTGGGGTTTATTTATCTTCTATAATTGAAACACTGTTGCTTTGAGCTGAGGCCTAGGCAAGTAAGGAAGCCTCCTGTTTGTTTCAGCTCCGTGGCTTCTATAATTAAAACATTGTTACCATGAGCAGAGGCTCAGCCAGCCTGGGCAGGCAGTTGCAATGGAAGCCTGCTGTTTACTCTAGCTCCATAGCTGCTGGCCTCCATCTTGGCAGCGTTAATTTGCATACAGCCACTCTGATTGGCTGGTGGGACGTGGCTTGGCTGGTGGGCGTGACTTAGGTGTCCCAGAGAGACAGTTAATTTGCATATTACTCTTTTATTAGATTAGATAGCCAAGATATGGAAGCAACCTAAGTGTTCATCAATAGATGAATGAATAATGAAGTGGTGCATGAATAAAATGGAATATCTATCAGCCTTAAAAAAGAATGAAATCTTACCATCTACAACATTATTAATGGACCTAGAGAATATTGTGCTTAGTGAAATAAGTCAGACAGAGAAAGACAAATGCCAAATGACTTCCCTTATATGTGGAATCTAAAAAACAAAACAAGCAAATAAGCAGAATTGAAACAGACTCATAAATACAGAAAACAATTTGATGTTTTTCAGATGGGAGGGGGGCTGAGAGAATGGGTAAAAAAGGTGAAGAGATCAAGAAGTACAAATTGTAGTTACAGAATAGTCACAGGGATGTAAAATATAGCACAGGGAATATAGTCAATATTGTAATATATACCTGGTATGGTGTCAGGTGGGTACCAGTTTTATCTGAGTGATCCCTTTGTAAGTTATATAATGTCTAATCACTGGATAGTACTCCTGAAACTATATGATGTGTATGTCAACTCTAATTGAAAAATAAAAAAGTAAAGTAAAAAATAAAATTATAAACGTTAGAGATTAAAGTTTTTAGTCCAAGATTCCTCAGATAATTATTTCAACACAACTGTGGCAGATATGGTTCACTTTGCTAAATAAAGATTATGAGAGTTTTACACTGGGGGGAAATCACTAGCAGATCTGACTGTGGATTTCTGCATTTATGATTGATGCCAAGAAAAGACATTATGGCAGCTTCATGGAATATCTCACAACTCTAATGCATATTTTGTGCCATTATCAGCAGTTGCAAATGAACTGACAAAGCTTGCAAGAAAAGCTATTAGAATCTAATCATCTGCTTTTTGACTTCCTCGGCTTTTTATTTTTCCCTTGGTGCAAGATAAGCAAAGACAGGAAATAAGTAATTCAACAAGTCTTATTTAGGCATCTTTAGTGGTTTCTTTTCCGATGTATCTCCTTTTCATAATTATATTTGATGTCTTATCAAATATTCGGCCAAATGTTAATTATAAAATATCATTAAAGCAGCATAACTTATGCATAACTGTACCACGTTTTCTTTTGTGGGAGGCTTTTCTCCTTCTCTTGCCCTTTCTGCCCTTATCCGATTCTGCTGATTACATAGAAGGACCTTCTGAGAAGCAATTTAACTCTAACAGAGATTTTCAATCTGACCTCATTTTACAAACTTGATTGGAATTCAGGGTGTTGAATCGTGGCTTGAATAGGTTGTCCTGAGCTAAAGCATTAGATTCCACAGATATTCTAAACCACAATCTGCTTGCCCATTTGTGCAGCAGCCCAAGCCCGTTATAAAATATCTACTTTATTGAACAGACAGTTTTGGAAGAAATCCTTTGGAAGATGCGAATTCTCTTCATAAACCATAATGGCATCCTCATCAGATATAGATATTATTTTGGGAAGTGCGTTTATCTTTTCTTTTCTTTTTTTCAGCTATTATCTCAGAGTCATTTTGCTGACAGTTAAACTTGAGAAGGATGAGTTGTTCGTTCATCATTTATTCATTCACTTCTAGGTATTGTTCTAGATACTAGGAATACATACAAGGATTCTTCTTTCATAGTCATGCTCCATAGTTAACTACTGCTCTTTTTCCCCCCTTTACATTGGAAGATCACAAAGCTACCTTTCCTATATTGTGAAGTACTGAGTATTGTTCAGGTGGACACATAATTAGCATCTCAGTACTCTAAATTTAGAAAGTACTATTACTCTTTTTTCTTTTAAATTTGAAAGCAAAAAACTTGAAGTTCTCAATAGAAGATTAGTACTTAAACTTTACAAAACATATACTGAGCACTTAACCTATGATTATTATCACTTTTAGTTGGGCTTGACAATAAATATGTTGGCCATTTTGATTGATATATGCCAGAGCAGTGATCTAAAAGTAACCAAAAAACTCATTTATCCAAAATAACTCCTTTAACAGTCAACCTTAGTACAAAACTTTTATATCACTCATTCATTCATACATCCACTTATTTATTCACTCAATAATATTTGCTATGTGCTGTGCATTGTGCTAGACAATGAGGATAAAAGTCTTAATAAGGCACTCTACTCCTAATATAAAGAAGCTCACAGACTTGTTAGAGAAAGAGATGGATAAATTGCCAATTATAGTATAATGTAACAAGTGCTATGATAAAAGTATAAAGCTATGAGGTAACATATTATATGTTGTGTATTTCAGGGGTTATACTGCCTGTCTCTCCATTGGATGAATTTTGCTGAAGAAAGGGACACCGTCTTTTTATTTACTTCCATTTACATAGTTTATGACACTGTTTACTTCTTCTTCATCTTAAAAGTAGTTTTTCCTAAGTTTCCTGCTTCTTGCTTTACCCAACCACCATATTACACCTAATGCCTTCAGTCATGAAATTCCATAATCTCATGATCCAGCTTCAAAAGACACACAATGCAAATGCCCTGGGCTGTTCTATATGATGCTTAGGAAGATCTCTGAAATTCACTTCAAAACAAATATTTATCAATTGGTGAATTTCAGTTCTCAATGTAAATTAAGCACGCAGGACCAGATTTACCCTCTTGCCTGAAATAATTTATAAAAAAATAAAAATAATTAAAAACAATTTTTAACAGTTTTCAAGATACTGGACATCAGCCAATAATGATCCTTAAATAAGGCAAGCCATCTGATTGCACCAACTTAATGTTATGAACAGCTTCTAAGTGTGATGCCCACGGAATGAACCTAGATAGAGCTGGAAACACTCCTTGAGTTGAGGATATAGAGCTGAGAATGTGAAGAGAAGGAAGTGATTAGTGTTCACACTGAGCCCTATAGAGGGGGAAATCTACAGAAAGTTAACTCTGAAGCTTTGTAGAGTGTTCCTCTTGATTATTCAGTTGAAATACTTACCAGTTCTTCTGTATGAGGAAATTACCCAAGGTCAAGAGAACCATTTAAATGGATTAGAGGTAACAGTGCTAGGTTCCCCCACAGAGCTGAGACTAGTGCCTATTCCCACAGCTCAAAACATTCTACCAATAGAAAACTTCATGATTCATGAAGAATTTGGTAAGAAGACACAGAAGAATCTGACTCAGTATTGAACAGTAATCCTTGTATAATACAGTGTTGGAAAAAACAGGCCTTACATCAAGCCCTGCTTCAATCCCAGCTAACAAATCTTAAAAGCAAAACCCAAAAGGATCAAACTGTTTCTGGTAACACTGAGTTCCAGAACAAAGCTCAAGAATACTTAAAGGAATGCAAATAATCCCAGTGAGATAAAATTTAAAATTTCTGGAATCCAATAAAAAATTACCAGGCATGTAAAGTAGTAGAAAAATATAAGCCATAATTAAGACCAATCAATGGACACTAACCCAGAACTAACACATCTACTCTAATAAAAGAGTAATATGCAAACTAACCATCACTCTGAGACACTTAAGCCATGCCCACCAGTCAAGCCATGCCCCTAACCAATTAGAGTGGCTGTACGCAAATTAACCCAGCCAAGATGGAGGCCGGCAGCCACAGAGCTAGAGCAAACAGGAGGCTTCTGTTGCAACTGCCTGCATAAGCTGGCTGGGCCTCTGCTCATGGCAACAATGTTTTAATTATAGAAGCCACGGAGCTGAAGCAAACAGGAGGCATTGCTGCCTGCTTAGGCCTCCACTCAAGGTAACAAAGTTTCAATTATAGAAGAAAAATAAGTCCCAGAAACCTGATTCCAGCCAGCCCCGCTGGGACATTGGGTCAATGGCAGCTGTGGGCAGCCTGAAAATGGCCCTCAGCCCCTCACCCAGGCTTGCCACACCCCAATGGGGTGAGGGTCCACACTGGGGGGTTTGGCCAGCCTACAAACAGCCATCAGTCCCTTACCCAGGCTGGCCAGGCATACCAGCAGGTGGACATCCCCTGAGATGTCCCAGACTGCGAAAGGGCACAGGCCAGGCTAAGGGACCCCCCGAGTGCACAAATTTTTGTGCACCGGGCCCCTAGTATATTATAATTATCAGACAGCTACATTAAAACATTCAAGAAGTTAAGTAGAGATGTGGGCAATATTTAAAAAATGCAAATAGAAATTCTAGGTATAAAAACCACAAAGTCTGATTTGGAAAATGTATAAGATAGGATTAACAACAACAACAAAATGAGTAATCCAAAGAAGGCAGGAAAAAAAAAAGGAAAGGAGAGCAAAGTACGGAAGAAATGTACAGAAAGCAAGTAAGATGGTAAACTAAAGTTTAATCACATCAATAATCACATAAAATGTAAATGGTTCACATATTCTAATTAAAAACACATATTGCAGTACTCACCTCCTCCCACAACCACATCAAAATTACAACTAAACTACAAAACAACCGTCATTCAGAAACACCTGAAACCAAGCTGAACAGAAGTTCTACAACTAGGGAATTAAAGAAGCCACGTTGAGACTGGTGGGAGGAGCAGGGATGCTGAACGGGCTGGTCTCGCACCCATGTGTGGTGGATAAAAATCAGGAGGGATATCTTGGCTCTGGAGGCCCCCTCTGAGGAGTGAGGGGTCCCAGGCTCACACAAGGCCCCCCAGTTCAGGGTTCCAGTGCCTGGAAGTGAAGTCCCCATACTGTCAGGCTATAAAAGCTGGCAGGGATTATGGCTGAGTGAGACAGAGGCTGTTGGAATACTGGCTAACATCAAGGAAAAACTCAGTACTAACATAACAGTGAACAACTCAATGCTTTCTACTTAGATCAGGAACACAAAATCTTTCATTCAACATTACACTGGAGGTTCTAACTAGTGCAGTAGACAAGGAAATAAAAGATTGGAAAGGAAGAAGTAAACTGTTTATTCACAGACACTATGACCTTCTATGTAGACAGAATATATGATGGAACCTATAAAAACGTTACTAGAACTAATAAATGAGTTTAGAAAGATTGCAGGATAAAAGATCAATGTACAACTATTAAATGTATTTATATACACTAGCACCCAGCACGCAGAAGTTCAAGTTGTTAGGAAAGCAATGCAATATACAATAGCCTAGAATATTTAATAACTACTTAATAGGTGTTGGGCTCTATGTTATAGTGACAAACAGGGCCACTGCTTTCACAAAACAAACATAACAACAGATAATACACTCTGATAAGTAGAGGAACAGAGGTAAGTGTGGATAGTCAGTCAATTATTATTAACTTTCTCCCATTAGGAAACCTGTTCTCCCCTTGTCTGAGAATGACCCGTAAATAATCTAATAATTACATAAACTAGAGCAGCACAAGCAGGATTCCTAATGCTATTAGAATAGTACTTTTCCTGATGCCCATGTGCCTTCCAGTTAAGAGGATAAGTCATTCCTAATTTGTATTTGTCTAATACACCAGTTCTCTGGCCAAGAGAGGGGGTAAAATGTCTGTTCTAAAAGATTTCAGCTGTCCACTCCTCTCTACATTTGTACCAACTGGCAGAACTTGAGAACTTAAAAATATACTGAGTCCCTGAATAGCTGAGGGACCATTAATCCAATAGTGCTGGCCCAGAATCCTCTTTTGTACCTTTTTGTTTGTTGGTTTTCTTTTTTAATCAAGAGCTAGTTGATTAAAATAAGAGTGTAATCAAGATTTTAAGTAAAATATTTCAAACTCTTTGGGGAAAAAACAAACCCAAATCCTTAAACATTCATTTATACACACAATTTTGGAATTATTCTGTGCTCAGTTAACGCAGTTTTTCTAGAGGTTTCTACTAACTTGGTTGAACAAATAAGTTTTATTGAGGTTTTTTCTGAAACCCTGAGCATAATGATGCATAAGTATTACAGTAAGGTTGCTGTCAAGCTCTACCTTTTAAAGATATCAGATGTCAAAATACATCACACCCAAACCTGAGACCCCAAATAATTTAAATGTTAGTTACACCCTCGTGTGTACAAAGCAAGTGGGATTCCCTGAGTGAAAGGTAGGACCCACTAGCAAGATGTCACTGATGTCCCCTGGAGGAGAAGAGAGAGTATACGTGGGCATAAGTGTTTATATATATTTCTTCCCATGATAATTTTTGAATGGTGCCCAGCAAACCAAGTTCTGAAGGGGATGGGAAGACAGAGGGACAGAGGGGCTGGGTGTGTTACCTCACATGTAATTATGGGGGTGAGCAGAATGAATGTAGAGCTTTTGCTAGTCTGATTTTCACCTTAAGGGAGCTGGTGCGGTGGTTGCCAGTCTCCATCTTGACAGGTGTTGAAAAATTAACCAAACGCCATTGTGCTAGGGTGATTAATTCTATGTCACTACATTAAGTAAAGAGAGACATGCTAACAACTCAAACAACATGATGTGATACAGACAAAATTAGACATATATCAGTTTCAAAAAAATTGCAAAGGAGAGCATCCTGTCGGGAGCATAACGGGAAAGTGATGCTCTAGCAGGGTTGTGGTGGAAACTGGGCATTTCCCAGATGGACAAGGGGAAGAAGAAAGGAAAGGACTCTCAGGAAAGGGCAGCATGAGATGGTATGAAATCAATGGGAAGCAGTGAACAGCTTGGTACTGCTGGCATTCAAAGGAAAGGGGAGAGTGGCAGATGATGACACTGAGAAGTGTGCATCTTACAGCTTTGCCAAAGTGCGCTGCATCCAGTAAGGAATGCAGCCCTCTTGAAAGATCCTAAGTGTAGGAGGGACGTGGTCTGATTTGCCTTGAAGAGGACTGATGCTGTGGTTGAAGGCACGGGGCAGAGGTAAGTCAGCTGGAAAGCTTCCAGGAGCATATGTCTGTCTACAAGGAGCACTAACAAGGTAAAGATGAGAGTGCAGAGCGGGAAGAGGAAGCTGGGTACCAGAGAATTGTGCCAGGTACCACTGGGGTGACCTGGATCAGTTCTGGCCTGATGCTAGCCACTCCCACGCAGCTCCTTTCTTTCTAATCCACTTCTCATTCTTTTCGGGAAGGATTGAGGTCTCTGGAAAACAGCCCAAAAAAACTTATGGGAACAGCAAGCCTGAATAATTGCTCAAGCATTAGGAGAATCTGAGTGCTGAAAGCCACCTCTGTTTTCCTTCCCTTGCCTACGGGGTGGGGGGTGAGGGAGGACAGGAAAGGGTTCTCAAAGCCGCAACTCCTTTTAGGAGGATTGAGACGACATATAAAGGGCGCTGACTGAGGACTTGCTTCCTCATTCCACAGTTGGTGCCAGAACTCTCGATCCTCCACTGAGAGAAAATGTCCATCCAGTGAGTATCTATCTCTGGGAGATTTCTTTTAAATGCATTTGCAGGTTGATGGTAAATAAGCTATTTCATGAGCTCCTGAAGAAGAATGATGTCCTATTTAGGGAAAGCCTGGGTCTTGTTGAGGGAGTTTCTTCCTATTTATATATTGAAGCAAATATCTATAATTCAAGTGGAATCTATGTGACTCAGAATGGACCTTGGAAGCAGCTGTGAGCAGGAGGATTTCAATAAGGCAGACCTGGGTTCCACGTCTCACTCAACCACTTCCTAGCTGTATGATTTGGGGCAAATTATTTAACATTTTAAAGTCTAGGCTTCTTCATATATAAGATGCATGTAACAATAGTACTTACCCCATTGCATTGCTGTGAGATTTAAATGTGCTAATAACATACAAAATTGTTTTTAATGGTGCATGGCATGTAGTGGTGCTTAATAAAAGATAACTACCACTGGTCATTAGGGAGCTGGTCAGAACTCCCATTCTAAGAAGTTATACAATGGAGCCAGAGTGAGGAGGCAGAAAATAAGAAAAAATATAAAACTGACAATTTATTTAAAAGTACGTGGGGTATTTTTTTTTAAGCTCTTGGAGATTAATGAAGATCTGAGATGACAGTAAGAGATGTTCCTATAATACGGGTAAAGAACGAAGGATGAGGTACTGACCCAAAAAGCTGTCTTCTCTAAACTCATAGGAGGGAGAGGGCTGAGACTGTCTGTGAGGCAGGAGGATCAAGATGGTGTAAGCTGAGACTATCGACTGGGCAGTGTAATTGTGTGGGAAGGACTCTGTCAGGAAGAGAAGTGACAGCAGCAGGTTTGGTTGATTTATCTTCAGAACTATGGGAAAACTGCAGCGGGTAGGACTAAGTCCACTGTGACATTAAAAAGGAGGCCATTTCTCCTACCATTAAAGAAGGAGCACTGACCTGGGCCCCTCTGGCAAGCCTGCACATGTTTTTATCCCACAAGCACTGTGTGCTCCCTGGCAGAAGCTGGACTGGTAGGGTGAATTGGCCTTGAGCCAGAAAGCACCGTTTGTCCCTGAACCCTGCTACTGCCTCCATGGACTTCTGTGAGTATTCACATGGGCTTCTTCCTTGGGATTCCACATTTCAGAGTCGAGCATCCTGCTGGTGGATACAAGAAACTGTATGAAACCGTGGAGGAACTCTCCTCACCAGTCACAGCTCATGTTACAGGTGGGCCTCGCTGATCTTGGAGTCATCCTCTCTTTTTCTTCAAGATCTCTCTTCTCTTCCTCCTTATTCATTGGCATCTCTCCTTACTGGCTCCCCTAAAGGCTACAGAAGGGAATCTGGAGGTTCAAGAATTCTATACCCAGAATCCATTTCTTCTCACTTACCATTTATTTATTTCTCTAATGTAGAAAAAAATTCTACTTAACTGGAATTCCTTGAGGATTAGGACTACACCTTTGTCATTTTTAAATCATCAGTGCCTAGCTCAGTGCCTGGCAGATAGTAAAGGCCCTGTAAATGTCTGGATAAATGAGGACCTGCTGACAAGCATCTGGAAATACTACATTAACAGGTGGTAGGTTTTATAGCCATTATATTGGAAGAGTCTCGGTTCTAGAGTCAGGTAAATGTAGGCACTAATGACAGCTCTATCATTTTAGTAACTGTGGATCCTACAGGCTACTTAAACTTTCTGAGCCTCAATTCTCTCACCGACCAAAGACCAAATTGTGCCTCATGGGGATGTTGTAAAGATGAAATGAGCTAGTGTAAACAGAAAGATTCACCCAGTATCCGAAACAGAGTGGTCAACAGGTGGTAGCTATACTGTTGTTATCACTATTAAAGATAGTATATAACCCATACAGCATACTTGTTTGGACATGGTGTCATGGGAAGGGCCAAAGCTTGGGCAAATCACTTTTCTCCCAGTTTCTTCTTCTGTAAATTAGAAGGAATGAGCCAAACACTCTAAACCAGATTCTGATGCTAACAACAACGTAGGTTATAGCAATTATATTAGTGCTGTGCCTTTTAGTTGAGCCACAACTTCCTAAAAATTTTACCAGAAATACACATCTTTATCAAGGTTGGTAAGATTGAGCTGCAGAAAATAATTTGTTTGTTAAAAAATATATAAAAAATTAAAACATTGGGCCCTGACCAGTTTGGCTCAGTGGATAGAGCATTGGCCTGTGGACTCAAGGGTCCCAGGTTCGATTCCGGTCAAGGGCATGTACCTTGGTTGTGGGCACATATCCAGTAGGGGGTGTGCAGGAGGCAGCTGATCGATGTTTCTCTCTCATCGATGTTTCTAACTCTCTATCCCTCTCCCTTCCTCTCTGTAAGAAATCAATAAAATATATTTAAAAAAATAAAAATAAAATAAAACATTGGTAAGGATTAAGCAAATACTGCCAAACACTGCATTTTTCAAGGGCTAAAAGGGCACAAGTGTAATTGGTTAAACTGAAAGGCCTTAATGTCTTTGTTGTGTGCCCCTGCTGTGCAGATGAGAACACTGAGGCTTGGAGATGTCACCTGGCAAATCCTGAACCAGAATCTAGCTCCCTAACCCCCAGCCCTGTGCAGGTTCTGCCACAGCAGGTTGGCCTTCACCTGGACAGTAACACATACCCTCGAAAGAATACAGCTCTAGATTTTAAAAGGCCAATATTCTTGTTGTAACATTTGAATGGTTTTTTCCTGTAGGCCCATCGTTTTTAGTGTTTTGATCTCTGCTCTTAACCCATCCTTCCTACCCCTGCTGTATCAAATTATATCAAGAAATTTGAAATTCTTAAAAATAAGATGTTGGTCCTAACCAGTTTGGCTCAGTGGATAGATCATCAGCCTGCTGACTAAAGGGTCCCGGGTTCAATTCTGGTCAGGGGCACATCCCCAGTGGTGGGTGTGCAGGAGGCGGCTGATCACTGTTTTTCTCTCATCAATGTTTCTAACTCTCTATCCCTCTTCCTTTCTCTGTGTAATAAATCAATAAAATAAATTTTTAAAAAAGATGTTGGAAAAAGGTAAATGTATTGGTATCTGGGGAGATCTGTTAGGTAGAGATTCCCATTTCCCTCAAGATGCTTTTCCCTGTCTCCTCCCAACCAGTTACCCAAACTCTGAGGCATTGCCACATTCTCTCCTATTTGGTCTCCTAGAGAAAAGAGAATTGATCCATAGGCATTTCCTAAGTGCTGTCCAGCCTAAGAGTGAGAATGAAAATCACTGCCAGCTTTATAAAGAATCACTGCCCAATGAGGCTGCTAATATAATCCCTGTGCCTGACCAGGGACAGCCCAGCCAAGGGCAGGAGAAAGACGCCATGTTCTGTGTCTCACGTTTGTCACAGGCAAGATCCCCCTTTGGCTCACTGGCAGCCTCCTTCGATGTGGGCCAGGACTCTTTGAAGTTGGATCTGAGCCATTTTACCACCTGTTTGATGGGCAAGCCCTCCTGCACAAGTTTGACTTTAAAGAAGGACATGTCACATACCACAGAAGGTAAAGAAATGCTAGGCCCCACTCCCCCTACTAAGGGTGGGGCCTAGCTCAGCTCCTCTTCCATTGGGCTTTTCATCTCTCATTGATGTTTCTATCTCTCTCTCCCTCTCCTTTCCTCTCTGAAATCAATTTAAAAACTATATTTTAAAAAATTAACCTGCTATATTTTGTCAAACATTTAATTAAATCATCCCTAATGCCTTGGCAGGGCCAGACCAAGTGATTTTGTGGAGCTTATATAGCTCATGGGCCAGATGTTTCCCACCCCTGGCCTAAGCCATCACTCCAGGAAGCACCCATTAACACCACAACAAATAATTTGTCTTATGCTTTAATATTCTTACCTGTTAGTGGCTTTGTTGATAACCACAGACATCAGGAATTCTAAAGAGACATGAAAAGGGAGAGTAAATGGAGGTTTTAAGTAGTCAGGATGACTTGGACTATAATAAAAGAGAAACTGATCAGGTCAAGCAAAATTTATCCATGAAAAAGCATGCTTTGGAGGTCAAAGTTTCACGTGCTTTCTAAAGACCTTGGTATTTTTTTCCTCTTCATGACTGTGTTTCTTCATCTCTGCACTTCTAAACACTTACTATGCGGATTGGAGGAAGGGTAACATTAGATCTCCATGGGCTCTCCACAAGAGAAATCCCAGGTACTGCACACCATCTAGTCTGGGATATGGTTCAGGTGGTCTGCCTGGGCAAGAGACTGGATAGGAGGGATCCCAAATTTTTAAAGTAGCAAAATTAACTTTAAAATCAAAGAAAAACACAAGAGGGACAAGAAATAGTTCGAAAGGAATATAATTCAGCACACGGTCCCCTGTATTTCCCACTAAGTGTAGGTTGATGGGTTATAGGCTACATGATATCATAGATTTTATGTCAACTACCATGGGGGCTGTGTCGTGTGATAAGGAAAATGCATGGTTTCCATATCTGGCCATCTTGAATTGTAACCTAGCTCTGTCACAAATGCCAATCATTTAACTTCTCTGAGCCAATCATTTAACTTCTCTGAGCCGTGAGTTCTGCATCTGTCACTGTGAGATTTGTAAGACATAAATGTAAGCTCATGGCACATTGTCTCTTTCTCCTTTGGTCCCTAGGCAAAATTGACCTGCCAATACTCTTCATTCTGTATGTTGTGGATTTATCATTCTGACTCCATAAGGATAGAATGACCATTCTGAGATCCACCTGGACCACACTGATTGCCACTGTCTATGACCCTTTCCTATGTTTTAATGTCCTTCAGGTTCATCCGCACTGATGCTTACGTACGGGCAATGACTGAGAAAAGGATCGTCATAACAGAATTTGGCACCTGTGCTTTCCCAGATCCCTGCAAGAATATATTTTCCAGGTTACTGAAACCTAACTGCATGTTATTAAAGACATTTTATACTAGCCCCTTTTCTCTCATGGTTTAAAAGTTACTAGACCCAAAATACCATTTGCTCCTGCAGGTTTTTTTCTTACTTTCGAGGAGTAGAGATTACTGACAATGCCCTGGTTAATATCTACCCAGTGGGGGAAGATTACTATGCCTGCACAGAGACCAACTTCATCACGAAGATTAATCCTGAGACCTTGGAGACAATTAAGCAGGTAGGATACAGTGTTCAGGAGACACTGCCCCAGAATTTAGAATTGCAGCTTAGAATTAAAATTAAATCAACTGTGCAATTTGGTAGAAACATGAGAGCTTGCCTGGCTGATGTTGCTCAGTGGTTGGATGTCAACCTATGAACCAGGAGGTCATGGTTCAATTCCTGAACAGAGCATATGCCTGGGCTTCAGGCTTGATCCCCAGTAAGGGGTGTGCAGGAGGCAGCCAATCAATGGTTCTCTCTCATCATTGATGTTTCTATCTCTCTCTCTCCCTCTCTCTTCCTCGCTGAAATCAATAAACAAATACTTTTTAAAGAAAGAAAGCCAGACAAATTTTCAAATTCTTGCTTTGTCATCAACTCCTAACTATGTGACATAGGGCAAACTTTTATTTCTTCATCTATGACACTTGAAAAACTTATTATATGAGTTGAAATAAAACTGAATAAAATGCCTAACATTCATTCATTCATTCATTCATTCATTCATTCATTCATTTGTGGGACACTATTTTTCAGTCCCTGACATGTACCAGAACCTGTGCTGGTGCAGATACACCAATGTGTGAAACAGCATGGTCCCTGCTCTTACTGGATTTTATAGGCTAGCATAAACCTGGCACATATTGGGTATTTGGTGTTCAAAAATATTATAGCTATTAATATTGAAAACCCTGCTATTCATGATTCTAGACAAGTATGTTACACCTATTTGCCCCTTAGAGATACTTATTAGAAATGAAGCTATATTTTAAATGAAATAGCATAGAGAAAAAAATATCAGCAATAGTAGAGACAAATTTTGCTGACAACTTAGACAATCTCAATGCAGCATTCAATAAAATAAATCCACATTTTCAACCAATATTTATTAAGATGTAACTATTTGAAGGCATTGTTCTTGTCTTTAGAAATTTTAACATCTTGTTGGAGAAATCAAACAAATATGCAACTTAACTCTAATAGGAACATAATGTGATGATTCGTTTAGGAGAAGGAAAACCTTCCATGAATGCAGGGAGAAGAAAGAGATTACTTCGGGAAGTAATTGGAGGATATAAGGTGGTACTGACAAGAAAGATTAAAAAGGCTTGCATTTGAGTTAGAAGTTAAAGGAGAGAAACTTCAGTGAATTTGGAGAAAGAACATTTCAGGTAAAAGGAGTAACATAATCAAAGACAGAGGTAGGAAAAGAGAGGACATGTTCATGGAAATGGAAGACTAACTCATTTGACTAGATTGGCAGTATTTCTCAATGAAGGAGCTGGTGGAATTGGGTGGGAGATAATTCATCATCGTGGGAACTGTCTCCACTCATGCAGAGGTTTGGCCTTCCTGGTCCCATCCATTGACTACCAGCCATGTCCTGAATCAATGTGAAAACCCAAGTGTTCCTTAACATTTCCAATTCTCCCCCTAGGGGGCAATATCACTTTCAGTTAAGAACTAGTAGAGAACATGTGGTGTCAAGGGTAGGGTGAAACTAAAAGTTTGAATAATGGACAAAAATATGTAGTAAGTTATGAAGCTACTGAAAGTTTTTGCACAAAGAAGTGATATAAGCAGACCTGTGTTTTGGAATAGTTAATCTGCCATGTATAAGCTATGCAGGAGGGCAAGAAAAGTAGTTCCAACCTTGGATCTCAATGTCACAAGCTGATTAATAACTCTCAACAGACTATTTACTAAGGCTTAACATACTCTCAATGGCTCTTTCTTGTTTTTGATGTATGTTTATAACCACCTGTGTGTAGATCACTTAGAGAAGAACTGGAGGGGACTCTGATAGTGAGTCTGTATTCCAACTGTCATGGTCATTTAACTGGAAATATAAAGTTCATGATACGGCTCCAAAATAGACTTTATTAGAGGTCAGGTTCCATTGTGAATGGTGTTGTATCCTGACTTCATGTAAAAATTTAAGTTTTAGAAGTTAAAGTTTTGTTTACTATTACTGAAATAGCTCCTAATCAGTGCCTTTGCTTCCTGCCTGATTTCTTACGGTAAATACAATTTCCTTACTTCAGTAGAAGCTATTTTTTTTCTAAAATGCAAGTATGAATGTGTTACTCCATCTAGGGCACCCATAGTTTCCAAGATAAAATCCAAACAAGGGCCTTTGTGGCTGATTTCCCTTCCTCCATGCATGCCTTTCATGACTGCGTGTTGAACGACTAGTAGTCCCAAACAGCACATGCTGTTTCACAACTCTGGGCCTGTACATTGGGGTTCCCACTCCCTGGAATACACTGTCATCCTTGTTCACCTGAATAGCTTTTATTCATCTTTCAAACATTAATTGGAAGCCCTGCCTAACCTCCGGTCTGGCTGGGCCAGATGGCCTTTCTCTACAGATACCATTTTACACTTACAGCACTGTCCGTATGCCAGCTTATTGTCCCAACACAGTGCTGTCAAGTAGAACTTTCTACAGTGAAGGCAGATTCTGTATCTGCACTGTCCAAGTGCTACTGTACACTTGAAATGTGGCTAATGTGATGAGGAACTGAATTTGAACTTTTATCTTCTTATAATTAATTTACATTTAAATTATTACTTGTGGCTACAATATTGGACAACAAAAGTCTAGACTGAATTCCTTGAAAGCATGGCCCATCTCTGTTTTTCTATATCCTGGCACAGTGCCTGGCATATAATAGAAGTTCAAAGAGAATGGTGAGTGAGTGAATGAATGTCTCAGCTATTATTGAAGTAAAGATGCTAAAAATTCCCTATGTTTTAAAAGATATTCTTCTGATTGAATATAAAAAATAATTGGTTAGATAAATATACCCTCCATCAATTATTCATTCAATAAATCTTTACTGAGCAGGTCCCAGGTAGAAATTCTAGTGCTGATTTTGCCAACATGAGGCTCTGTGTCCTTGAACAAGTTGCTTGACCTCAGTCTCTCCTGTAGATTGAGAGTTTTATGCTGGATTTGTGGTTCTGGATTTCTTATGAGACTCCAAATTGAATTAAAGTGTAAATCCTCTCTCTAAAAATATGTGTATTCCAGGAGGTTCATGGTTTCCCTGAAATCTATTTAGGTTGAGACTTTCTATACTAGATGAATCCTGGGATTCCTTCCAATTCCAGTTTCATACTCTGCTATACCCTGGATTTGAGATTAAAGGTATAATATACAAAATTGCTATTTTTATAAAATTAAAATTATTAAATATCAGCAATTTCATACAATTCACCTAATACAATGAAGGGAGCTATAAAGAAGTCCCAGGATTCAAATTTATCATTGTTTGAAGACAACCTGCATGTGCAAAGGGAAAATAACTAACTAGCAGTGTATGGTATACGTCAATTAAAGAGCACAGTCACGGAGAACTCCAAGATTTCAGAGGCACAGGGGTCAGTCAGCATGGGGATCAGAGGAGAGCTCTGCAATGAAGATGGGAATTCAAGCAGACTTCAAAGAGGGAGGACCCAGACATAGAAGGAAAGAAGAAGTGTACTTAGGGTGAGGGTGCAAGCAGTAATGATGAGGTCAGAACTAGGGACCAAAGGTGTAACAATCTTTCTCTTAACATGGATGACATTTGCTCTCCCTCCATAGGTTGATCTTTGCAACTATGTCTCTGTCAATGGAGCCACAGCTCACCCCCACATTGAAAGTGATGGCACTGTGTACAACATTGGTAACTGCTTCGGGAAAAATTTTTCAATTGCCTACAATATTGTAAAGATCCCTCCACTACAAGCAGGTCAGTTTACCAATTTGATTCTTCTTAAAACAAGTATCTATGTTGTATGAAAGTAACTGGAAATACTGGATGCCAGATCAAAATGTCAGAATAGCACAATATGCACTTAAATTACTCTCCGATTTCAGGACAACTGCCCTCACCCCTACCCTACCAATGGCCGAGGACGCGATAGCAGGAAATGACAACTTGAAAATACAGAAAGCAAATTGCCAACTTCTATTTCTGCAATGTGTCAAAGATGTAGTGTATATGCAGACTTGGTTACATAAGATTTGGAATCAAGTGTAGCAAATATTTAATAGGCATTTATTCATGTGCCAACAGAAATTAAATTTTTATTCAAATGTATGCGTCTGCATAATAACATACACCCATATATGAGAATGTACTATTTTGTGTATGTTTAACTCACAAGACTACAAACCTATTAAGTCATATTAATATAATAGCTAAAGAATATTAAAAAAGAGAATACTCTTTAGAATTTTTTATTCATCTTTCATTCATTGTCAGAAATTTGATAACCATCTTGATGACAGAATTATTTGAATATATATGGATTTTTGTTTAGTGTTGCTTAGGTAGTTCTCAAAGTGTAGTCGACCAGCAGCACCACCTGGGAACCTGTTAGAAATATGAATCTTGAGTCCCACTCAAACCAACTGAATAATTCTGGGAGTGGGGTCCCAATAACTTTTTCTTTTTTTTAATATATTTTTTTGAGTTTTTACAGAGAGGAAAGGAGAGGGATAGAGAGTTAGAAACATCGATGAGAGAGAAACATCAATCAGCTGCCTTCTGCACACCCCCCACTGGGGATGTGCCCGAAACCATGCCCTTGACCGGAATCGAACCCAGGACCCTTCAGTCCGCAGGCCAACGCTCTATCTACCGAGCCAAACCGGCTAGGGACCCCAGTAACTTTTTAAAGAATCCCTTTATAGGATTTTGATATACAGTAAGGTTTTGAAGACTACTGACTTAGTAGTAAGTGAACTTTAATGTGCATAAGAATTACTGTGCCAGGTTACTGACACAATCCGAGATATTCTTCACTCCGGAGGCAGTATTGTGAAAGGCTGTGACCATGCTAACATTATGCCGTAGTCCCCTGACTTAGAACCCCCTCCAGGTGTAAGATGTGACTCCGTGGTGCTCTGCCTGCCACAATGCTGTGGAAGTGCACTTTCCCAAATCCGCTGCTATTTGGATTTTCCTGAGTGATTGCAGCTTCACATGAAATTTTGCTAAGAAATGCCAATGACTAAAGAAATTAACATAAGCTCTGAAAAATCAAGATCTGAAAATGTATTTCTTTACTCGCATAAGATGTTTTATGTGCTTTGTATTTTTAAAAAAGAAAAATAAAAGAAAGGCTGGCTGGTCCAAAGCCTTTTAAAACCACTTTATTTCAGACAAGGAAGATCCAATAAGCAAGTCAGAGGTCGTTGTACAATTCCCCTGCAGTGAACGATTCAAGCCATCATACGTCCATAGGTAACTTGAAGGGCTGCTCTGAGTCTTCAGGAAAACTTAGTTTTAAATATCTGCTTTGCCTATCTTTTATACCAATCCTGATGACAGTATCTGGGAGAAACCTAAATTTAAACATGATTAATTTCACACAGGCGCTGTCTATTCCAGTAACTGAGCACACTCATGTATATACATTTCTTTGTGGTTTGAGAACATGCCTGTCCCACTCACAAGTCCATTTGTGTTTCTGAACAGTTTTGGCTTGACTCCCAACTACATTGTTTTTGTGGAGACGCCAGTCAAAATTAACCTGTTCAAGTTCCTCTCTTCATGGAGTCTTTGGGGAGCCAACTACATGGATTGTTTTGAGTCCAATGAAACCATGGGAGTAAGTCTTACATTTATTTGTCAGGTTTATGATGCTGAAGAAGGTGTGTTTCATGATGCACTCTTTTTTCCTTTTGAAATGCATCAACATTTTTTTTCTCATTTTCAAGGTTTGGCTTCATGTCGCTGACAAAAAAAGAAGAAAGTATCTCAACAACAAATACAGGGCCTCTCCATTTAACCTCTTCCACCACATCAATACCTATGAAGACCATGAGTTTCTGATTGTGGATCTCTGTTGCTGGAAAGGGTAAGGAAAGACAGGGGATAAATGTTACATCTCTAGTTGCTCCTGGAAATTAGGGGCCTTTCTTTTTTTTTTCAAAGATAGTGCTCTCAATAGTTAACCTAAATTACATTCTACAAGGTAAGAAGTATGCTTAAGTTTCAAGACATCATTGAAAAAAGCTGTAGTTTAGGTGACCAGAAACATAAACGAAACATCAAAACCATGGTTAATGATTTAAAACGCATCAGGTCCATGAACCAGACCTGAAAAGATAAGGTTCTATGAACTGGTAAGTGAACTTAAACTCAACTTCACTTAAACTTCACAAGATTCTTTAGGGGACCTTGAACTCCACCTATCCTGGGTTTGGGAGAAAGAGGCATGCTTTCTTCAAATTAGCCAGATCACTAAAGATAGTAGTGCCTAAAGCAGTGGTTCTCAACCTTCTGGCCCTTTCAATACAGTTCCTCCTGTTGTGACCCAACCATAAAATTATTTTTGTTGCTACTTCATAACTTTAATGTTGCTACTGTTATGAATCATAATTTAAATATCTGATCTGCAGGATGGTCTTAGGCGACCCCTGTGAAAGGGTCATTCGACCACCAAAGGGGTTGCGACCCACAGGTTGAGAACCGCTGGCCTAAAGTCACAGACAGATGGTAATTGAGAAGCAGAACAGAAAATGTCAAGGGCTGCTGTTATTTAAATATACCCATGAGGCAAGTTTCTTTTTCCCCCCATTTTGTGTGAGCAGAAAAAAAAATGGCTTTAATATACCTGGGTCACTAGCAGTATCCAGGTTGGAAAATAAAGAACAGGCAGGCTTTTAAATAGATTGAATGCCTCTCTAAAATTATTTGTAATTATGTGTGCTCACGTTTGACTTCTTATTTTGCAGGTTTGAATTTGTTTATAATTACTTATACTTAGCCAATTTACGTGAGAACTGGGAAGAGGTGAAGAATAATGCCAGCAAGGCTCCCCAGCCTGAAGTTAGAAGATATGTACTTCCTTTGAATATTGACAAGGTAACTATCCTGGTTCAGACAGAACCAGAATATTACACAGAGTCCATTCCTCTCTTTGCTCCTCATCTTCCATCCCCTTCCCTATCCTGAAATCCTCCACCATTTCCCCTTAATTCATAACGCATCACCATCTTCTTCTCAAATGTTCCCTCCACCTTCTATCTTTGCAAAGATCTGATTCCCAAGGATGTTGTTCTCCTCAGCAGCAATTTCCAGGGGAGGTGGTTTCTTCTACAACCCCTGCACCATGGGGTCTGAAATTGGGATTGAGGTCCTTTTTGTTCCACTTTGCTGCTCTCGGACCATTGTTTCTTCCATCTACCCTTAAAATCTCCCAATTAAAAAAAATGTTTTTATTTCACAGAGGAAGAAATAGGGGGAGAGATATAGAAACTATCAATAATGAGAGGGAATAATTGATCATCTGCCTCCTGCATGCCCCCTACCAGGGATAAGCTGGGCATGTGCCCTGCTCCTAACTGGGAATCAAACTGTGACCTTCTGGGTCATAGGTCCATGCTCAAGCACTGAGCCACACTGGCCAGGCTAAAATATTCCCATTTTAATTGCATTTTGACTCATTATGTAGCTAAAATTGCATTTTAGCTCATTATTTACCTCATTATGTCTTATTATTGCTGTCATCCACTAACCACCAATCTCTCTCCCTTCTAATTTAATGTCACACTTCCCAGAACTACTCCTGACTCTCAGGGATTTCAAGATACACATCAGAAGTTATTCCTCCAACAATCTAGCCTTTCGGTTCCTTGACCTCTTCCACTGATCCTGTCTTCCATTCTGTCTCAGCCACTCATTCTTATGGCTTTGACATTGGCATTACCTATGACTTCTGCATGCTGCACCCATAATCTTAAATTCATGCGGGACACATCCTAACTACCATCTCTTTCAAGATCACCTGCTCTACTACAATTCTCACCAGAAACCTTCAATCTCCTACCTTCTTATAATCCTTAACTCCCTTGAGGACTTATTCTTATGCTAAGTGAAGTAAGCCAGGCAGAGAAAGACAAGTATTTGCATTCAATTAAAATTCCATGGTCAATAATTATAAGCATCCTCTTGTATAGATCATTATTTCTTGCGCCTCTTTCTTATTTTATAAAACTCATTTGTCAGAACCACAACCCTAGTTAACATGTTACATTAAATACCCCACCCACTCCATGCTTATATTAACTGTTGAAAACACATAATCATGTTAATTGGTTCATTTTTAAATGCATAACCACAAATCTTACCACATTTCCCAACTTCATTGACTCTCCCACTTTCCTAGTTAAATATTTTACATCTTCCTCCCTTCAAACTTCTAACACCCTCCACCTCCACACTCATACTCAGCTGATGGCTCTGCTTCCTATTTCACTGAAATGAATGAAAGAAATCAGGAAAGAATGTAGACTTCCGTCACCACATCTACCCGCCCACCAGCATCTGTACTCATACTGAAGTTATCCATCATCTTATCCAGAACTAGTTGTTCCCATCCTCCATCACCCACACAAGGACATCACTCCCCCTCTTTCCTATAGCATCACTCCTTCCCTCTTCATTGGATCACTCATATATCATGCTATTATTTTGCTCTCTTACAAAATCTTTCTCTTGACTCCTCTTGCCCCACCAGCTATTCCCTCGTTTCACTTCTTGTAGACCTCTTAATGTTGAAGGACATCCAAACTCAGCTTTTTGTTCCACATTTTATTTGTACATTCACTCCCTTTGTAAAGATTCGTGATTTAAAGCAGCCCAAAATTACTTTTTAAACTTTCCTTTCAACTCAACTTTCCTTTCAACTCATTGGCTACTGCCAATTCCATGTTTCCATTTGTATGTCCAACAGACATAGCAAACTTAATAGGATAAAACCTAAATTTCTCCTCTTCCCCACCAAAAAACTCACCCCACCTTCAGAAGCCCAAGTCCTTTTTTGGCAACCTTTAATTGTTCAGGCCAAATATGTTGGAGTCAAGCTTGACTCCTCTATTAATTTCATGCCTCTTCCACCCCATCTAATCTAATAAAAGAGTAATAGGCAAATTGACCCTTACTCCATTGCACCTAAGCCACGCCCACCAGCCAATCAGAGTGGCTACATGCAAATTAACACAGCCAAAATGGCAGCCAGTAGCCACAGAGCTGGAATAAGCAGGAGGCTTGCCCCAGCAATGGAGGAAGCTAAGGTTCCTGTCTGCCTAGGCCGGCTGTGGCCTCCATTCAAGGCAACAAAGTTTCAATTATAGAAGATAAAAAAACCTCAGATACCTGCTTTCAGCCTTGGGCTCAAGGAAGCACTGGGAGCCTGAGTTGTCAGAGGCAACCCAACCTGGACTCCATTAAAGCAACGAAGTTTCAACTTTAGAAGTTAAATAAGTCTCAGATACCAGTTTCCAGCCAGGCTTGCTGTAAACAGCCATCAGCCACTCAGCCAGCCTGGTCAGGTACCCCAGTAGGGACCCCCTCCCTGAAGGGGATGTGGCCATCCTCCAAACAGCCATCAGCCACTCACCCAGGCTGGCCAAGCACCCCAGTGGGAACCCCACCCTGATCCAGGACACCCTTCAGGGCAAACCAGCCAGCCCCCACCCATGCACCAGGCCTCTATCCTATATAATAAAAGGGTAATATGCAAATTGACCCTAACAGCAGAATGACTGGGGATGACTGGTCACTATGACCACCAGGGGCAGATGCTCAATGCAGGAGCTTTCCCCTGGTGGTCAGTGCACTCCCACAAGGGGAGCTCTGCTCAGCCACAAGCCAGGCTGACAGCTGCCAGCACAGTGGTGGTGGCGGGAGCCTCTCCTGAGGGCCCCTGGGCTGCCAAAGGGATGTCTGGCTGCCAGCTTAGGCCCAATTGCCCGGGGAACGGGGCTAAGTCAGCAGGTGGACAACTCCTCAGGCGTCTCAGATTGCTAGAGGGCTCAGGCTGTGCTGAGGGACATCCCCGAGTGCACAAATTTTTTGTGCACTGGGCCTCTAATATCCTATATATTAGGAAATCCCCTAGGCTTAACCTTCCATTTCTCACTGACTCCAGTGTTACAAACCTAGCTTGAACCATTGTTTTCTTTTGACCAGACTACTACAAAACAAATTGGTTTCCCTGAGTCCACTCTTTTATCCCACCTCCTCCCAAGTCTCAACAGAGCAGCCAGAGCGCTGCTAACTTCCTCACCTTTTACCAGTTTTGTCTCAAATGTCACCTTTTCAATGAGGCCCATCCTGCCTACCTATTAAAATTTCAACTCACCTGCCTTTCACACTTCTGATTCCCCCTTACTCTACTCTATTTTTGTCTCCCCATATTTATGAGATATTATACACTTTGTCTATTAATTATATTTATTGTCTATGTCCCCAAACTGGAAAGTAAGCTTCGTAAGGACAGGGCCTTAATTCTCTGAAATATCCGGAATGCCTAGAATAGAGCCTAGCACAATACTTGTACTCAAAGTATTTGATACAAGTATTACTAAATAAATATATTCTTAGAAAGGGCTTGTGGTATCAATTCCTTTCATAAATATCACATGCATTGAGGAGTTGGGGAGTGAAAAGAAATCTTAGAAAACATCTGATCTAGTAGTTTTCCTATTATCTTCTTTTTAACAACATAAATGCACAATATTTTTCAAACAAAATCAAAATATGCTCTAACTATAAATGAGATGAGCACTGTAAATGGATCCCTAAGAGGTGACATCTTTGTTGTTCTGCAGAGAAATAAATACTTGCTTATTTTTTTCCAGAGGCCTTTCCCCAGAGGCCTTTTTCTTTGAGAACAGTCTCATTTCACAGTTGAGAAGATTGAAGCCCTAAGAGGTCATGTGACTTTTCCATTGACACAGGCCAGACAGCTTTCTCAGCCATGTTCCTGGGCTTCGCTTCCAGAGTTTCTGCATTGTTCCTTCCTACATGTTAATTTTTTGCGGGAAACGAGTAAAATCGGATCCACCAGGGAGACTGTCAATGGACATGAGGAAACATACATTGGAACCTCTAGTTGGAGCCGGCAAAAATAAAAATGTTTTACGTCGTTGTCGTGTGTGTGCCGCTCACAAACTACGCAGTGAAACGCGGTACATGTGCAAGTTTTGTAATGTACCCCTGCACAAAGGAAAGTGTTTCGAACGCTACCACACAGTGAAGCACGCGATTTGGCGGGAAAATGCACGCTTACAAAGTGTTAACTTAAGAATTCTGAAGACAAAACTCAGGAAGACTTCTTCCTTGAATTATGGCTCTTTGGTTTTTCTTGCTTGCTTGCTGAGGTTTCTGTTATCCTCTTTCTTAGGCTGACACAGGCAAGAATTTAGTCACACTCCCCAACACCACTGCCACTGCAGTTCTGTGCAGTGATGAGACCATCTGGCTGGAACCTGAGGTTCTCTTTGCAGGGCCTCGCCAAGGTGAGATAATGCAGAAGAAAACCTCACATGAGAGGGAACAAATGTTTCATTCAAAGAGATTAACTGGGTTTGCTTAAGCATGTGCTCTGTTTTGTAGCATTTGAGTTTCCTCAAATCAATTACCAGAAGCATGGTGGGAAGCCCTATACTTACACATATGGACTTGGCTTGAACCACTTTGTTCCAGACAGGGTAATGAATCCATCTTACTGGTATTACAGCAGTACTTTAAGTCACATGCTACTCAAGTAAAGCACACTGACTGATTGAATGATTGATTTTTTTCTCTCTTAATAAACAGCTTTGTAAGTTGAATGTCAAAACTAAAGAAACTTGGGTATGGCAAGAGCCTGATTCCTATCCATCAGAACCCATCTTTGTTTCTCACCCAGATGCCTTGGAGGAAGATGATGGTAATGAAAGCATGGGATGTGTCTGAACATTCTCTTCTTACTGTAGTTCATGTAGTTAGTTCACTAGGAGGGGAGTCATAGTAATTTTTCCCTAATGTTCAGAAATGATCCTCAATACTTCTGAATGTAAACTTCTTGGAAAATTAGTGGAATCTTATGGTCAGTTTGCCTTGATTACTAGTGGAAAAAAATGCTAAAGCACCATCTGGTGTCATGATGGACACCAATGCTGCTCTAGGTGAGGGAGGGGAGGAGGAGGAAAGAGCAGCATGAATTCTAGGCTTTTGCCTTTCTTGACCTACATATGTTTATGGAGAAAAAAAGAAGTTCTGAGAAGGGAAACTGAGTATTCTAACAGATCAAAGAGAATGAGATTGTGGCTTTGTGGCTCTAGTTTTGTTTATTTCTTTTAGTAAGCTGGGACTGGAAAGAGACCAGATATACAGCCTTATAAAACAGCAACTCAACTATAAAGCATCAGTCCTAGTTAACTATTAGCTACTGGGATTGAATTATGGAAAACCACAGAGAGATGAAAAAATAAAGATCTGTGGAGCCATTTCATGTGAAATGAGTTTCCACATACAGTCCATCCAGTCAAAACTGCAAAAGGTTTGCTCTCCTTTTGTTTGAAGGAGATAAGTTTCCAGCTAGGTCTTGGAAATTATAGAAATACTATATGTTACTGTTGTCAAAGTCTTTTAGTACGCATTTATTTTTGTCACAACACTTTTTTTGCAGCAGGTAGAACAGATGGTATACCTTATGTTACATATAAGAGCACAGATCAATTCATTCAATACAAATTTAATGAAAACTTTCTATGTTCTAATCATTGTAGCAGGCTATCAGGATACGACAGTAGGCAACAGAGATATGGTCACTGCCTTTCTAGAGTTTATAATCTAGGAAACATGAAGAGTTTAAAAGACCCCTTTAGTGAGGTGGTGGAAGACAAAATATTTTCATTTTCTTTCTTTTAAAAAAAATATGCTTTTATTGATTTCAGAGAGAGCGGAAGGGAGAGGGAGAAAGGCATAGAACATCAATGATAAGAGAATCATTGATTGGCTGCCTCCTCCACACCCTCTACTAGAGATCGAGCCTGCAACCAGGGCATGTTCCCTGACTGGGAATTGAACCATGACCTCCTGGTTTATAGGTTGATGCTCAACCACTGACTCACACCAGCCAGGCTATCATTTTCTTTTTATATGTCAATGCAATACCTCCCATATTATATATTATTTCAGTTACTTTTAATCTATGTCCCTGGCATTTTTTTACAAATTCAACATTACTTTATTTACTTCTGATTAACAGGTGTAGTTCTAAGTGTGGTGGTGAGCCCTGGAACAGGACAAAAGCCCGCTTATCTCCTGATTCTGAATGCCAAGGACTTGAGTGAAGTTGCCAAGGCTGAAGTGGAGATTAACATCCCTGTCACCTTTCACGGACTGTTTAAAAAATCCTGAACACATTCTAGCAAGATATGTTTCTGATGACAAAACCAAGAAAAATATAGTCAGGTCTGCAATCAAATTCTGTTCAGTTTTAGCCTGCTATATTATATGGTTTTAACTTACAGACACACACTATTTTGCAATGTTTTTCAGAAAGAACAAAGTTGAATAAGCAATTACTTCTAAAATCAAGTCTATATTTAGAAAACAAGACTTTCTATGTGAGACAGATCATAACTAAAAATCTCTTTATATAGTTAGCAGTCAAATATAAAATGAATGTGGATTTATTAATCTGTTTTTTATTCCCATTGAAAAAGTGTATTTTAGGCATCTATCTGCTCCAATATATTTTAACATTTAAAAGTCAAAGTGTTCTACACCTGATTGCAGCTCTGCTGAGTCAAGGCAGTATTGTGCAAAAAGGCTTCATTATTAAATGTCAAACCAAACCCTTTTTTCAAACCAGGGACAGTCATTTAAGAGTAATCATTGTAATTGCATATATGTTATTGCTAAAATATTTTCAAGCTTTATGAACTTTAACATTTCTGCTTAATATAGGCAATGACTACTATTTCTGGTTTTACAATGAGGAGACCTATCTTTAATCAACTGAGGGCATGCCACCAAATAATATGTTAGAGGTTATCTATTAAAAGCTTATGTAACAATAAAACAATCAAAGCATAAAATACAATTTCTACTTAAAATCAAAGTGTGGGATACTGTTGGAGGGTTATGCACTGTGTCGTCTCTTCTCCTTAATAATATTTAAATACTTTGCAATCACTTGACTGAAGAGAAAGAGAGAGAAAATATTAAATGATTAGCATTCAGATAGTAATATATTTTAAGCACTTTTGTTGTTGTTGCTTTTATTATTATTCTTTTCTGTGCTGCATATTGAAAAAAAAGAGATTGACAAAAGACTTTATTCTATATCTTTATTAAGGTATCTATTTTGTGCTCAGAAGTATTACATATCATTGCACTAAGGTGATCAGCATTGTGTTTAACTAAGTAAAAACAGTTTGAAGAAACAGACTGACCATAGTATTTTATGCAACTATTTGATTTCTTTGTTTATATAAAATGCAAACTCATATTTAGAATTACAAATACTAATTTACTTTTCAAAGATAATCTAAAACTACAGAAAAGTGGAAATTATAAAGTAAAGTTATACAGACCTCATCTAAGTTCAACTACTATTGAAAGATGTGAATATTTGTCTATTCCATCATTCCTTTCCCACCTCCCCTGTGGATTTTAATGTAATCATTATTTATTTGTGGATAATTCCTAAATAGAACTAGAAATCTCAAGATAGAGAAACAAAAATGCTGAGAATAACATGGAATAAGTGACTCTAAATAAACATTAGTCCATTGTTTTTTTTATCTCTAGGCATGGAACATGAACATAATTTCACAAAGAAAGCTAGTTATCTATTTCTTTTAAAATGCAGAAAATGAATTACTGAACAAATACTGAGTTTTAGACTTAGTAAAGAGTCCAAATTTAAGAGAATTCCTAAAATATCTACTTCCCACCCTTGCCAATCGCTCCTTGCCTACTTTCCATTTATTTTCCATAGGTAAGTCTTGTCATTTGGTGTACCCACCTCACCTCCTGTTGCAGGATCCCATTCTGAGCACTGTGCTCTGTAGAGATCAACACAGTGTTAACAAGAGAAAGAGGCAAATCTGACCAAAATAGCATCCTACCAATACCATTATACCAAGATTGACATACTCTATACAATCATTGCTAAGATTATACCAAGAAGGCTTAAGAGCAGCTTTTTAAGTCCAAGGATGAAATGTGAGATTAAAAAACTTAAATTAAAACATGGGAGATTTGAGTCAGGCAAGAGGGAGTAATTCATATTGAAAAAAAATTCTTATTGAAAAAATTAAGGAACCTGTTTTCTAAGATCCAAAGCTACCCATCTGGGGAATCTACAAAACTGTGTGCCATCTATAAACAAATAAATCTGTTTTAAGAAAAGAATTCAATTGTATTAAAACAAATAAAACTGTTAATAAGTACTTATTTTTAAAATAAGTTGATTGGCCCAGCGAGGGTGGCTCAATGGTTGAGCATCTTATAAAATTCAGCCTCATTGGGAAAATAATCTCTGAAACACAGAAAGAAAGAATACTCACACTTATTGAGTGTCCTTTACTTTCTCAGAAAAGTGGAAATTCTATCTTATACTACACCTATCATGATACTATCTGTACCATTTTGAAGATGAGGAAAGGGAGGCCAAGTTACTTTGGTAGTGAGTAGTAAAACTTAAACTGAAATCTAAACTTAATAGTTTCTCCACTTACATTTTGGTTTCTGATAACTTCTGAAATATTCTGACTATTTTAAACTTTTATTTCAAATACAACCACTGTCACACTACTTAGTCATCAAGTTTGAGTGCAAATAAAATCTTCAACTACTCAGTAACTCTTACTATTAATTAGTAGGCCAAAATGTTTCTTAAATAATACTGACCATGTACCAAGTTTTATTATGCAAGTGATTCCACTAATTAGTCCCTACACTCTTCTGTGTGTAAAGTTGATTACCCTATTTTGCAGGTGAGGAAATGATAATGTGAAATAATGGCCAAGTTAACATGAGAACAGGTATAAGATTCCAAATGCCATTTGTATCTGTTGGACACTATGAACTACTACCTTTAGGTAGTTCACAATTTCAGCATTAGATCACTACATTCCTTTCCATGACATCCTAAAAGCCTAATTTTTACCAGTTGTTGTTAAAATGCAAGTACCATGCAAAAATTAATGTAGAACACAAAATGATAATGGCTGTGTCCAATCTGATTCCAAAGTTTAAGAAGTTCTGTAATGTCCAAAGACACTAGGCTGTTAGAACAAAGATGTGTATTATGCCATTTGGATTTAACTATGTAATGAACAGAGAGTTAGGTATTTCTTTTGGAGTGCCATAAAAAAGTTACTGAGACACTAAGAGCTTTGTGAAGCAAGAACATTTGAAAACCTCTATGCAAAACTGGGTTTTAACCAAGTAAATCTCTAACCTCATAGGACCTAGTCTAGACTTCTGTGACTTAAATAACTTCATAAATGTATCTTTAGAGAGCAAATAATTATATTTCAATTTTTACATTAAAGTTACATGCAAGAGCTTTACTTAAGAAAAATAAAAAAATAAGATGAAGGGATCAATCATATCTAATATATTGGTGATTAGTCTGTTTATGAATATTTCTTATTCAAATATATTCATATTATACTAGTTGAATGATAAAATATATTTATCAGGCTAGCAACACGAATCTCAAAATTCACTCCTCAAGTTCCTTTAACATGGATTTATCCATAGACATCTCTCCTTCCAGAAAGTAAGCAAATAGGTAGTTTTCACTTATAAGAGCAACCTTTGCATTGGATCATAGGAATAAAAATTCAATTTCTGATTGATGGGGGCAACTGAAAAATTCAGCAATGGGAGGCTGACTCAGTGATCAGCAAGTGAGGCTGTGATACAAGAATAATGAGGTGACCTATGACTAAGCATTTATGAAAGTCCTAGTTCCAGTCCAGGCTTGTAGAACAAAAGCTTTGGGTTACTTCTCAATAGAAATCAAACAGCACAGAGAGAATGTTCATTCCGCAGGCAGTTTCTAAGGCCAAGGAGCAGAGTTGTGCTCTCTAAACTGCCCTGTAGTTCATACTACAAGAAGTATATATTAGACCACAGATCATGATATTAACGTTCTTATAAGTCTTCTTGACCTAGTTGGAAAAGGCTATTGGGGAAACTGGCTTTTAGTAATGTCTATATCTGCTACTACCTATTGATCTGTGTCTCCCTTCAAAGTAGGAAATAGGCAGCAGAGTGTATAGGAGTCAGAGCCAGAAGCCCTGTGTTTTAGCACTATTTTCCTACTTATAAGCTATGTAACTGGGAAGTGAGCCACTCACACAAAATACTCTGCTCTGAAGTTTTCCCACGAAGTTGGCAGAATTATATCTGTCCTATCAGCCCTTCAAGAACGTTGTAAGTCATGTGAGAAGATACAAACAAACGTCTATAAACACCATTGGTAACCTGAGAAGGATTCAAATGTAAGGTACTGATTTAAATAATGAGATTATTAGTTTAGAGACTAATAAATGAATCAATTAGCAGTGAAGTTTAAAAATAGAAACACAATATACAAACTAAAGGCAAATACAAAAATAAAGAAGAAGAAGAAGAAGAAGAAGAAGAAGAAGAAGAAGAAGAAGAAGAAGAAGAAGAAGAAGGAGAAGAAGAAGAAGGAGAAGAAGAAGAAGAAGAAGAAGAAGAAGAAGAAGAAGAAGAAGAAGAAGAAGAAGAAGAAGAAGAAGAAGAAGAAGAAGAAGAAGAAGGAAGAGGAGGGGGAGGGGGAGGGGAATAAGAAGAAGAAAAGTGACATTTACTTCTTAAAAGCAGCTTTTTGTCATCCACACAGGTTGCTTGGGAAACCACTGCAAGTGGATTACAAATCTCTTGATGCCAAATCTGCTCACAACTAACCCACACTCACACACACACACACACACACACACACACACCCCTCACATTATTTCCCTAACACAAACTCATTTCAAAAAATGTTCCTAGGTGTGGTCCCAAAGGGGTTTTGAATGGGAAATTAAAAGGTTGAGGGCCTGTTGGAAAAAGAAAGAACAAACAGGACCATAGAGTTATATAAAGTTCACTCTATTTGCTATCGTCAAAAGGAAAGGTTTATTTAATTGCAGGAACAGTGGCTACTAGGAAACACAAATTCCTGCAACATGACCAACAATAAAAATTCATTGTGCACCCTTAGAACAAACGGTCCCCCACTGAAGTATTTATTTAGAAGCCATCATGAAAATGGAAGCTCTCCAATATACCCAGATCACTCGTCAACTGAAAAGAGCTTTTGTTCCATCAGCTCTTCCAGTCAGCTAATATTTATTGAGCAACCACTGTGGTCCAAGTACTGTGTGGACCAGTAGAATCTTCTGTGATGATGGAATGTTCTACACTGTATTGTCCAATACTGTAAGTACTACCCACATGTGCCTGCTGTGCACTTTAAGTATGGCTAGCGTGACTGAGGGACTGAGTTTTTCATTGGCTTTTTTATAAGCAAGGCAACCCATTCTCAATGCGCTATTATTACCTGCTTTCACTACTATCTCCTCTCCCTGCCCCCACCCTTTCTTCTCAAGGATCAACACACAAGCCCAACACCACTCTCTTCCCTGCAGACTTAATCCTGTTTATCTGGGTTATCCATGTGGATAGCCAGCTTGCTCTAACTGAGAAAATTCACCCTTTATTCCTCCAAGCTGGGTCTGCCTGCCCCTCTTCCCCCTATACACAAATATGTATGTAATTTCTATATTCTCATTACTCCAAGACTGTCTTGTCTCATCATCTACCAAGCTGAATATTTGCAATATGTTGCTGAACATACTCTGGAGAAATTTGTAATATATCTAGACAGGCAAGGCATAAATTTCCATGAACTAGCAAATCAGATTTCTCTACAAAATACATCCTAAGATGAAGAGAAGGAGAAGCATGCAAAACTAAGAAAGGATAATATAGAGGATACTAAAGATGGGCAAAGAGAAAAATGAAAAGGGACTCCTCATGCAAGTCTTTCCTAATCTCTTTAAGGGTACAAAACAGAAAGCAATAATATAAACATTAACAGCTAACACTTATTCAGCATTTATCATGTGCCAGGCTCTATTCTGAGTACATGTATTATATCACCTAATCCTTCCCCAATACCTATTTCATAAATGAGAAATCTGAGGCCCAGAGAGATTATGTGACTTGCCTAAGGTCTCATTTATTAGAATGGGAGCTAGGATTTGAATCAAGGCAGTATGGCTCCAGAGTCCTTACTCTCAACCATCAGCCATACTGCTTCTCAGTATTAAGTTGCTGCTACCACTTTACTAATTCTACTGACAATTTATTCTACTACTATTATTACATCATACTAGTTAAGAGGATAGTCTCTGAGGGCAGATTGTCCATGTGTATAGTCCAGTATCACCACTTACTAGTGCTGATCAGCCAAGTTTCTTAACTCTTCTGTAAAATGAGGGTGATTATGGTATCTACTCCATAGGATTATTCTGATTATTATATAAAGTAATATATGTAAATCATTTAAAACAGGTCCTGGGACAATCTAAGAGCTCATATATGGTATTTTGTTACTATCTCAGCTTTGTTGGTGCAATTCATATAGTCAGCTAAAGTTTGTAGTTTATTTTATAAAATAATGGCTTCTGTTTCAACTATTTCTGCAAACACTTGATTAGGGAGAACCATTAGTTATTGATCCAACAGGCTTAGGTGTTACTCCAAAATAATAAAACCAATGAAACATTTAATAAGAACACTGGATTTATTAAGCCAGCTGTTCTCATACCTCTCTAGAAACTCAAAATTCATGAGGTGCCCAGCACATGTAAACATACCCAGTGGATATTCATTAAATATCTGTGATGATACATGATACAGTATAATTTGCTTCTTAATTACCATGAAAATTTTTAACTCATGCACTAAACAATGAGCCTTCCCCAGAGAAATTAATTTGCCTGGCATAAGCAAGTCTAAACTTCACTTTGAGCTGCTGAAGATTTGGATACTGAAACAAATTTCTCTCTGCAGAACCCTCTTGGCCACTGGGAATGGGACTAATTTCACATCACATCATTCTCTATACTTGGTACCCAGTAATGATTATTTGCTGAATAAATCAGTAAATGAATGAGCAGTTTAAAAAACAGATTATATCCAGACATTCATTCATCTGTTCATTCAATAAATATGTGCTAGTCACTCCAAAAGATACAAATCTTAGTAAAACATCAAGCTAATGGCCAGTCCCTTTGCTTTCTTGCTTTATCAAACAATAGCAATTCTTTGTTGGCCAAAAGTGTTGGCACCTATATAAGCACTAATCATAATAGCAATCATTTTTCATCATGTGCCAGACCATTTACACGAATATTTGGTTAAATTCTTACAATAACCTTATGAAATAGATTGTTATCATTGTACTCATTTTATTGATAAAGAAACAGACATAGAAAGCAAATAACTTGCCAACGGTCACATGGTTATAAGTATTTGAAAGGGGATCCAAAGTCAGGATCCACTGAATTCTAGAGGCTGTTTTATGATCACAATGGTTTTTTTCTGTTTCAAAATAATTCATCTGCTTGACAGTCCTTTGAATTTCTATAATTCAAAGATCTCATTCTTGACATTAATTATTTCTCTACTTCCATAAGATTGTAGGGCTTCACAGTCACAGATCCTTAAACCTTTCTAACATTTTCTTTTGCCTGTGTATTTAAAATATACTAACAGAGTTTGAAGACAAAAATTACATTTCCACAGGAATCATCAAATCCCATGAAGTTATAATGAGCTTGAAAATGCACCCAACTTATAACTCAAGTTAGTTAGTTTCCAGTTGATTAGTCAAGAACAAAAAATATTTATATAATGTCTTTATAAAAAGAATAATTATTCTCTATTGCTAAATGCTAACTTCTGTTGCCACATTTTATAATTCATCTAAGTACTTGGCATAAGTGCACCACAATTTGTAGTGGAAATGATTACAATCCATTTAGAAACAACTTTACTTTTTATTTTTCTCTTATCAACTTAACATCTAGATGAGACTCAAAATCTTGAGGAAATTGTCCACTTAGCTTTTCTGGACTACATAAAGGATCATCATATTCCACAGGTAGATGTCCATAAATTAATGTGAGAAAAATGTTTTTACCTGTCTGTAGGCTTCCACTTCAGTAAATGCAAAATAGTCAACACCACCACGACTCTCACTAGAAACAAATAGAGTATGAGCATGAAAAAGTAAAATTCAAAACATCAGATTATCGATAAAAATCTAACTCCATATATCAGCAAATAATTATATTCTTACATATCTAATGCATATTTTGTACATATTTTCCATTAAGAAAAAAATTCTACCTGAACTGAGCTTTTCTTGAACAACTGGACTATTTTTCTCTGATATGACTTGTACAATTGATTGAAATTCTTTTTCTGCTGGTAGTTAAGGAAGGTTAGAATCAGATTTGTGTCCCAGTGATTGGAACTATATCAATATACTGTGGTATATGTCTTTTATAGCCTCATTGCTGATTCTATTTTATGCCCCTACCCTAACTCTACTGTCTTACTTTTCATTTACTTTTTTAAATTTATTCATTTATTTTTTATCGCTTAAAGTATTACAATAAATGATAGAGAAGTATTACAACAAATGATAGATAGATCTCCAATTTTTTCCCCTTGTCCTTCACCCCCCCACCTCCCTAACCCCCAGTTTCTTTTGTCCATTGACTTTTCATTTACTTTTAATTTTAATTACTCTTTGTACTTTGAAATACTTAAGAATTCCCCTTCTATGCACTCATAAACATATCACACTATATTAAGATGATCTGTGTTTCAGCTATAAGACTGCATACATTTATTCACTCATTTAAAAATTGTATATCTATTACTAAATAGGCATTCATCCAACATGTATTTATGGAGGGCCTATCAGGAGCCAGGCACTTGTTCTCAGTGCTCAGGACACAACTGTGAACAAGACAATAAATTGCCTATCACCATGAAGGTGGCATTGTCATGTGAAATTTCAGATAATGATTAACTGCTGTGAAGTGGAGTAAGGGCAAGTCGGAGACTGGGAATGGGTGAGCTGTACTAGACAGTGTGGTCAGAAAAGGCTACTTTGAAAAGATAATGTTTAGGAAAAGAGTAATGAAGCAAAAGGAATGCTAGGGAAACAATCTCACTGATAGAGACAATAGCAATTTTTCATCCCCTCAGGCAGGAAGGAGTTGCTATATCCCAGGGACAGCAAGAAGAATGATGTAGGTGGAGGGGTGTGAACAAGGAAAGGAAATGGGAAAGATGAGGTTATTATGCAGTCAGTAGACAGAGTATGTAGAACCTCATAGGGGTTTGGATTTTATTCTAAGTGAGATGGGGAGGCACTGGGGGATTTGGCACAGATAGTAACTTGATTTAATGGTTTTAAAACATTACTGTGGGCCCTGGCCAGCGTGGCTCAGTTGGTTGCCCCACACACTGAAGGGTCACAGGTTTGATTTCCAATTATGACATGTGCCAGGTTTCAGGTTGGATCCCCCATGAAGGATGCATACCGGAGACCTGGAGACAACCAATCAATATTTCTCTCTCTATCTCCCCCGCTTCCCTCCTTCCTTCATTCTCTCCCTCTCCTCATCCTCCCCCTCCCTTCATCTCTCTCTTAAGAAAAAAAAAAAAAAAAAGACCAAGCAGGAAAGCTGAGTGGCCAGATATGATGAAGCCCAGTACAAGCGTCATTGTCTTTTTTGTGACAATGTGTAAGAAAAAGACTTAAAGAGAGACATACAGGAGAGAGATGAACAAAATGGACTCAAGCAATTCTACTGAGATTTAGGCCCTGGGTCACCCATCTTATGCTCTGTGACCTTGGGAGATATTTAATGTCTCTGTGCTTTAGTTTCTTTCTATATAAACATTGGGTTTCTAGAAATACTAAATAAGCTAAGACATTTTTAGTTCTTAGACGCAGTACGAGGCACAAAATAAATTCAGTAAAATGTTAGCTATAAACATTATAGGACAGAGAGGAGGTCACAGATATATCGGATGGTATTGGAATTAATCGTTTATAAGAATTACCATGAGCATTAGTATAAGGTGCTAGGGAAACTCACAGGAAGAGCTCCTACCTAGTCCAGGGACATCAGCACAGTGACTGGGCACAGAGTAGGTGCACAAATAAATGCTTATTGTGGTCAAATTATATGGTCTTTCCTTTTCAGATGGATCTTTTGGACACTGATTTTTAATTCTGAACAATGCTGTTACTGGTACACAAGAGTCTTTAATCTCTGAGTTTATTTGTTATGGTAGAAGTCATCTTCACTTTTTAGTACTTATTATTATTATTTTCTCTTAGGATCTTATACTTAATTTAAACCTAATTATTCTTCTAAGAAAATAAGTTATTCCTTGATAACAAATAGATACTAAGAAAGTTGCAATGGTTTCTACACATTACAGAATTGTGAAACCGCACCAAAAACTAAGTATACCCCCACCCTGGCCTGAGAGCATCATTGCCTTTGCTGATTTATTAGCAATGAGTCATGATAGCACAAGAGCATCTCACAGATTACAGATGGGAATAAAATGGGCTAAAGAAAATGGCCTTACAAGAAAATATAGTGAATGATTCAGTGTAATTACTAAGATACCACCATAGGAGGGCCCAGCATCTTTCCTTGAGTGCAGTGTGTTCAGAAAAAGACCTCTAAGCCCCGTGACTCCAAGGACATGCATATACAGATGAATCACTTTCCAGTTTTCATCAGTGAATCATGGTTGAGATCACCACTACTTAATTAGAGCTTTTCAAATGTGTGAGTCACCACACAAGTCTCTGCATTCTAAATTAGAATGAGAACAGATTTCATGATGTTCAGTCAAATAGCTCTAAGGGATCTTTCTTCCTGGAACCTGAGCAGTTTGCTTGGACTGGAAGAATGGGTACACAGTACACTGGATGTATTCCAAATAGCCAGGTCAGGCTTAAACACCTAGCAGGGCTCTGGTGACTGGCCCAGTAGAATCACTTGCTGAAGTTAGAGGATAGGGAGAATCTTCCAACAGTTTAAGTTAGTGCACATAATAACTCTGCTGAACCCATGGCATCCAGAGACACTCTGAGGAATGGGAATCCTACCAACAAAGTTCAGTTATTTTATTCTCTTATTAAAGATGTTAGCATTTATTCACAATTGTCTCTCCTAATTCAAGCCATGCTGTCATCCTGGGAGAGCTCCATAATCCCATGGAGGATTTAATCAATTCCCTAAACTCTGATTTCTTTGTCCTTCTTAGTGCTAATGACTGTCATCTCACATCTCCCTTTCCTGTCTCTCATTTCATATCACTCACACACCTATGTGCATCCCAGAGTGTTATAGTCCTCTCATTACTCAGAACTGTTTCCTCTCTTAAAGCTTAAATTCAAACACTTTACTCTCTGCAAGCTTCCTGCCACTCTATTATTTCTTCAACCTCATCATAACTTCCAGATAACCTTTCTCTCCCCAATGTCTTTACTTCTTCTACAATAATAGCTACTATAGCAGTGGTAAAAGCAATAGCAAATAATAGGAGTTAACTGCAATAGCAGCTAACATCCTATATAATAAAAGGCTAATATGCAAATCGACCAAACAGTGGAACAACTGGTCACTATGATGCGCACTGACCACCAGCAGGCAGACACTCAATGCAGGACTGCCCCCTGGTAGTCAGTGCACTCCCACAGGGGGAGTGCCGCTTAGCCAGAAGCCCTGAGCCATGCTCACAGCTGGCGAGTGCTGCAGCAGTGGCAGGAGCCTCTCCTGCCTCCAGGACAGCTCTAAGGATGTCCGACTGATGGCTTAGGACCATAGGCAGTGGGCCTAAGCTATCTGTCAGTCATCCCCAGAGGGCTCCCAGACTACAAGAGGGCCCAGGTCGGGCTGAGGGGACCCCGCCCCCGTGCACAAATGTCATGCACCATGCCTCTAGTTTAGTATATTCTTAGTTTATGTCAAGCACTGTATCAAGCACTGTTATGCCTTACATCATTTAATTCTTGGGTCTATGTAAACTAGGTGCTGAGGGTCTTAGTCAAAGCTAAGTCCTTCATAGGTAACTGCATACTCAAGATGCCTAGTCATCATTCTAAAACCTAGGGCAATGTAGCAAGAAGAAACTGGTGGCTTAGTAAAGAGTTGTATCTGGAATTTATACCGATTAGACACAGGTAATGGAGCTTGCTAAAGGAAGTTTTTTCAGACTTATAAAGTAATCATCCTGGAATTTGGCTGTGATATCTTTGGGGATATAAGAGATTTGGTCAGCTTCTACTCAGGGCTTCCTTCAACCTTGCAGGACCTCATCCTTCACAGGTGAAACACCATCACCACCGATACAGCAGTTGTTCTATGAAGAGGTTGGGCAGTGGTTCTCATCCTTCCTAATGCCTCAACCCTTTAATACAGTTCCTTATGTTGTGGTGACCCCAACCGTAAAATTATTTTTGTTGCTACTTCATAACTGTAATGTTGCTACTGTTATGAATCATACTGTAAATATCTGATATGCGGGATGTATTTAGGCGACCCCTGTGAAAGGGTCATTCGACCCCTAAAGGGGTCGCAACCCACAGATTGAGAACTGCTGAGCTAGGGGATCCTGAGAATCAACGCTCACCTCTCATATCTTAGGTGAAATATCTGGGTGTCCTTTGCTTATAATGTATCCTATTCTCTTATATGTCTGCAAATTTATGTGCCAAAGTTTTCCAAGCCTCTAATCATGTTGTCTGCATGATTACTTCAGATAAATTATCCCCATTTTTACAGATAAAGAGCATTTATTTCATCACTTGTCATTATCTTGCCAACAATTTCAATTCCCTTCCTCAATAGTTCACAGCATCCATCTGTCAAAATCTTTATCTGGCCCAGATTTATCTTCTGATTTCCCCTTGGCCATCCCACGTACATCTCAAATCAGTATATTCAAAACTAAGCTCATCTCTTTCCTCCAAACTTTCCCTTCTCTGAGTTTCCATCTTTTGATTGATGCAAACAGTTACCCAGCCTCACAAGCCTGAAATATGGACATTATCCTTTCTTCTTCCCCTTCTTTATAGCTCAGGTCAAAACAAACACATGTTGATTTTATCCCTATTATCTCTCAAATCCATACTCTCTTCTACCCTCCCAGTTCCTACCATCACTCAGTCAGCTATCTCTAATCTGGAAGAGTCTGGTTAATCTCTTTGCCATTGGATCTTGTTCCCTAGAGTTCACCACCATAAGGCACACAGATTTTTCTAAAGGTAAAGTTTGATCATGTTAATCCCTCCTATGCTTAATCCTTTTAATGATTTTTCCTATTGTCCTCAGGATAAAGTTCAAATTACATGTGAGACCCTTCATAACAGGTTCCTATCTACTTGTTCATCTTCCTCTGGCCACTTGCCCCTTGCATTCTAGTTCTAGATACATTGAAATACTCATAGATCTGTCAAATCCTCTCAGCTTCAGACATGTTTTATATGTATTTCCTGTGCTCAAAACACTTTTTACACACACACACACACACACACACACACACACACACACACACACCACTCCTGCACATCTGTACGTGAATGCACAACATACTGCCAACTTGGTTGTCACCTCCTGGCTCCACAAATCTTGGACTTCCCTATCACCACCCCTCTCAAGTTTGAATCAGGTTATTTTCAAAAGTGCTCCTGTAGTAGCTAATTATAGTAGTTAACACACTATACTGCCATTATATATTTATTTGACTATTTCTCCCATCCAACATAAATCCACTAGGAAACAAGAAATATTTATCATTCAATCCCCAGGGCTAAGCCCATGTTTAGTAATGCATACAAGGTGCTCAGTGATTATTTGGTGAAGTGATTTGGTTTGAACGAGATCTCAACTCTATAAGAGCACATACTACACAGGTGTGTACACTCCTCAAAGAATCCTGAAAAAGGGTAAAGCAATAATAAGCTTAAACCTAGAGCTAACACTCTTGATTAAGGACTTTAAAAAAATTATTAGAATCCTATGTGTAGTATAAAATTCATTTCATCACTGACCTATAAGATTTTTTTTAAACCTCTAGCTAGACAGCTTTTGTGTTTTAGTAAAAATGCGATATCTTTTTTTTATCTTATTGACAAAAAAAATGTGATCTCTTTTGCTTAAGGGGATTTTTTTAAAATTATAAACACAGGAACATTTTCTATTGCTGCATAACAAATTAGCACAAACTCACAACTATAAACAACACAAATGTATTATCTCAGTTTCCAAGGGTCCAATACACTTTACCTATGTCCTCTGTTGAGGGTCTCAACGGTTGAAAATATCAAGATGTCAATTGAGCTATGTTCTCATCAGGACATTCTGGGGAAGAATCTGCTTCCAAGCCCATTAGATTACTGGCAGAAACAGTTCTTCTGTGGTTGTAGGACTAAGATCTCCATTTTCTTACTCTGGGTAACTGGCCAAGGGTCATTCTCAGTTCAAGAGTCACTCATATATCTCATCTTGTGGCCCACTGGCTTAGCCTCCCCAGTCACTTGAGCTAGGCACTCTAGGTGTGCCCCTATGTGGGCTGCTTACAGTTTTGTTGTAATGGAGCCTTGATTGCTGTTGGCATCACTGGGAGGAACTGACCCCCAAGCCACCTGGCTATAAGGACCAGCTACAACTACAGTGGAAGAGCTGCTGTCCAGGGGACACCCCTATGGAGCAGGACTTGCTTCAGTGCGGCTTTGGTGCTCACCGAGACTGCCCCCTGACTGTGTCACTCATGGATGTATAGAGTTGTAATCTGCCATGGTCTGAAGCTATTCACTGGCTCTGGGTGCACTGGCTCTGGGGCCTCCTGGAAGGTGCAAAGTCACCACTTCTTGTGCTGTGCCTTAGGCCACCTGGCATGAGCTACAGAGCAATCTGAAGACAGCTGCTACTTGCGTTGGGCTTGGCCCAGGAGATGCCAAGCTGTGAAGCAAGGCAGGCGGCTGCTAGTGTCAGGCCTGGGGCCTCTTCTACCAGTCTCAATATGCTCTCTTCTTTACTTCTCTAGTTGTAGAACTTGCATTCAGCCAGATTTCAGGAGGTTCTGAATGATGGTTCTTCTGTATTTTACTTGTAATTTTGATGTGCTTATGGGAGGCAGTGAGTGCCGTGTTTACCTATGCTGCCATCTTGGTTCTATTCTTTTACTGGATTTAATCCTGGATTCCTTCAACCTTCTAAATAAATTTTTATTTGCACAATTTAAGTATACTCTTTTTGCTCTAAGATTTAGACAAATGCATAGTGTCACATATCTACAATTACATTATTATATAGGATTCTTTCAACCCTTTCACATATTGAATCTTTCCCCACATATCACCACCTCCTGCCAAACCCTGGAAATCACTAATCCTTTTACTGTCTCTGTACTTTTGCCATCTCCAGATTGTCATCTAATTAGAATCATAGAGTATTAACCTTTTAAACTGGCTTATTTCACTTAGCAACATGAATAAAAAATCCATGATGTCTTTTTATGGCTTCATTCTTTTAAATCGCTGAGTAACATTCCATTCTATGGATGTGCCACAGTTCATTTATATAGTCATTTACCAAAGGACATTTTAATTTATTCCTTTGGCTTATAAATAAAATTATTATAAATACTCATGTGCAGGTTTTAGGTGGACAAAAGTCTTCAAATCAGTTAATATCTAAGAGCACAATTGCTGAGTCCATCATGTAAGTGTTCAGTTTTGTGAGAAACTACTAAATTGTCTTCCAAAACATTTATATCATTTTACATTCCCACTAGCAATGAATGCGAGTTCATGTTCCATCTTTACCAAGTGATATTGTCAGTTTTCGTGATTTTGGCCATTCTAATACAAGTTTTTTCTATTTTTCTTTTTTTACTTTTAACTTATTTGTTAAAATTTTATTTGGATTTATTTATGTACATATTTCATGTCATTTTTGTTTTTCATTTCTTCCGTTACTGCCTTTTTTTATTATGTATTTTCTAGTTCACTAAATTTATTTGTAGGATCCTGTTATGGACTGAATATTTATGTCCCCCCAACGTTCATATGTTGAAGCTGTATCTTTCAATATGGTGGTGTTTGGAGATGGGTCTTTGTGAAGTAATTATGCTTAGATGAGGTCATGAGGATGGGGCCTCCATAATGGGATTTGTGTCCTTGTAAGAAGAGGAAGAGAGACCAGAACTCCCTCTCTCTCTGCCACATGTGGACACAGTAAGAAGGCTGCCATCTATTAGCCAGCAAGAGAGTCCTCAGTGAAAAGTGAATCTGCCAGCACCTTGATTTTAGACTTCTCATTCTCCAAAACTGTGAAAAATGAATGTCTGTTGTTTAAGCCACTCAGTTTATGGTATTTTGTTATGACAGGCCAAACAGAATAACGCAGATGCCTTTTTCTATATATATTTTAGTTATTTTGGAGCACAATTTCTTAAATATTTTTTCTTCTCCTTCCTTTTTCTCCTCTAATTCTAGGACACTTCCATTGGGTTATTTGATGGTGTTCCCCAGGTTTCTGAGACTCTGTTCACTTTTTTTTTTTTTCGTAATTTCTTATAATTTTTTATCCATCCTCGATTTGATTTCACTGACTCATTTTAATCTGCCAGCTAAAGTCTGTTCTGAGTCCTGGTAGTGAATTTTTCATTTCAATTATTCTACTTTTAAGCTTCAGACTATTTGATTTTTTAAATAATATTTATCTCTATACTCATGTTCTCTATTTGATGAGTTGCTGTTATACTTCCTTTACCTCTTTATATAGTGCTTCCTTTATTTAAACACATCTAATCTAATAAAAGCGTAATATTGAAATTGACCGTTTCTTTGGGATGCCTAAGCCACACCCACCAGCCCATCAGAGCAGCTGTATAAAAATTAACCCAGCCAAGATGGAGGCTGGCAGGGTGGCTCTGCACTGGAGGCCTCCGCGGCCAGCACAGCTGTGCCGGGTATGTCAGCTCAGTGTGGGGGGTTCCGCCCCAGGAACCTCTGGGGGGCATGTGGGAGTGCCTGTCCTGAGTCCGCTGCCTGGCTCTGCCCCAGGAGCCTCTGAGGGGGCATGTGGGAGCATCTGCTGCACAGTGTGGAGCATCTGAAGCCAGTCCACTGCCCAGCTCCACCTCGGGTGTGTTCTCTCAGCAGCAGTTCTCCCCACCCCCTGCACCAGCGTCTGCCCCTGGCTCGCCACCCGGCTCTGTGCCAGGTGTGTCCCCTCAGCGGTGGGCTTCCCGGTGGGAAACATCCGTGCCTGCACTCACCAGCCCTCCCACCCCTCAGTGCATGAACCCAGGCTGGCCAGGCACATCAGCAGATAGACATGCCCCGAGGTGTCCCAGACTGCAAGAGGGCACAGGCCAGGCTGTGGGACCCCCCTCCCCACCGAGTGCACAAATTTTTTGCATCGGGCCCCTAGTTTATAATAATTGCTTTGAATTCTTCTTCTGGCCCCCTCAGACATAGTTTCCATTGATTGCTTTTGAAGGAGATGCAAATCCCTTATCTCTACCCTCTTAAAGAATCTAGTTGATGCCTAACCGGTTTGGCTCAATGGGTAGAGCGTCGGCCTGCGGACTTAAGGGTCTCGGGTTCGATTCCGGTCAAGGGCATTGGTTATGGGCACGTTCCCAGTGGGGAGTGTGCAGGAGGCAGCTGATCAATGTTTCTCTCTCATCAATGTTTCTGACTCTCTATTCCTCTCCCTTCCTCTCTGTAAAAAATCAGTAAAATAAATTTTAAAAAAAATTTAGTTGAGCCTGAGAATTAAATTGATGTAAGACATAATAACAAGAAAAGCAAACAAAGGTATTTCATATTAGCTTGATATGACATGGGAGTCTTCATAAGGAAATGAAGATCCAAAAAGTAACAGAACCTAAATACTTATATACTAGGTTGAACAAAGAGTGGCAACTGTGGAAATATAACTGATTTTCTTGTCCTTGACTCCCATTTCTGGTAATAAGAATGTTCCCTTTCTCCTGGTGTAGGGAGGGCAGCTCTCACAAGGAAGTTTTCAGGAAGAAAAGGGTAAATCAAGTGCCTTTCTTGCACCTGCTGTTATTTAAGTACCTTTAATTTAAATTACCAATATGTCAAGGTGGCATATTTTGGGGTGACGTGTCCTGACTCCCTTTGGTTTTCTTGCTGTGTATGTATGGTCACACTTTCTTGAGTATTTATTTTTCCATGTAATTTTTTAAATTGGAAATTTTAAATAATATATATTAGCAACTCTGGATTCTTATCCCCTTCAGGGGTAGTTGTTTTTGCTGATTTTGTTTGTTTGTTTTAATTACTTGCCTAGATTCACTCTGTAGACTCTGTCTTCTCGGCATTGTGCAGCCAGCCAGGTTTTTTTAAAATGTGTTTGTGGTTTCTTTTTAAGCCTGGCTCCCTAGAGGTCAGCATAGCTTAGTGGTCAGCCAGTGATTGATTAGATGTTGTGAATAAACATTTTAAACTATGAAGACTTCCACTCTTTGCCAATGGAGCTGTGTGTTTTTAAGGAATGTAATCAAAGTTCAAGCAGTTTGCAGGTCTGCTCTAGCTTATTCTTTCTGCCTACTCAAGATTTCCCATTTGTCAGTGAAAAGTAGATAGCTAAGCCCTATCTAATCTTTCCTCTGTGTGTGTGTATTCTTCAGCATGCATACCCTCTTCTAAATCACCGGGGCTAAGTGAACACACATGAAGACCTATCACTATCTCAATCTCTGGATTTCCCTTTCAATTTCCTGGCCTATCTATCAGTCTGTTGCTTGCCCAAGTAGTATTGTGACCTCACAAAGCAGAAATATCAGCTTTCTTAAATTGTTTGCGATTTTTCCTAGGTTTTCCTACTATCATTTTTGAAAATGCCCTAGGCTAACTGTGCTCTAAAACAAATCTCTTATAAGAAGGCTTCCAGTGCTCAGAGCTTGCCCTGTTCTAAGAAAATGACTGAACAGCAGAGATTAGGTCAGGAATGGCAGAAGCCTGGGGATAAAATGCCACAGGCTCCCACTGTGATTACTGATGCTTAGTTTTACTTGAATAAATTATTCTCAATTAGATTGATGCCTTTGGTCAATTTCTAAAACCCTGAAGTGGTTGTTTTTGAGTTTTGTCTGGTTTTAGAGTTCGTTTTTCAGGGAGAGGATCTGTGTACCTCCTCACTCAACCATTCCAAAAGTCCCACTTCAAGTCAAAATTTTCATTTCGGCCAGAAATCATTGTAATGTTTCATTATCCTATATCATGAAAGGGTAATATTCAAATTGACCCTAACATCAGAACTATTGGGAATGACTGGTCACTATGACATAAACTGACCACCAGGGGGCAGATGCTCAATGCAGGAGCTGCCCCCTAGTGGTCAGTGCACTCCCACAGGGGGAGCACTGCTCAGCCACAAACCAGGCTGATGGCTGCCAGCACAGCAGTGGTGGCGGGAGCCTCTCCTGCCTCCTCAGCAGCACTAAGGATGTCCAACTGCAACTTAGGCCTGCTCCCCTCTGGCAAGTGGACATCTCCCGAGGGCTCCTGGACTGCCAGAGGGATGTCTGACTGCCAGCTTAGGTCCAATCCCCTAGGGAGTGGGCCTAAGCCGCAGGTGGACATCCCTGAGGGGTTCCAGACTGTGAGAGGGCACAGGCTGGGCTGAGGAATCCCCCCTCAATGCACAAATTTTTGTGCACCGGGCCTCTAGTGACATATAAAAAGGAAGATATGCATGATTTATGGACAAAATTATAAATAATGAGATATAGCACATCTTTTTAATAAAAAGATTCAATATCAAAAAGACAAAACCACACAAATCTAACATAATTCTAGTTGAAATATCAGTGGAATTCTTGATATAACTTGATTAGACAATGTGGATACTGGCACAGGGATAAACCAATGGTTCTAAAGCCCACAAACAGATTGTGATAGGTAACATTCTAAGAATTACTCCCAATGATACTTGCCTTGTATAATATTTCCCCCTTTGATTAAGGTAGAATATGATAAAATATTCTTTCCATGATTATGTTACACTGTGTGGAAAAATGAGGATTACCTGGATATAGCTAATATATTCAAATAAGCCCTTCAAAAACAGATCTTTCTCTGACTGGTGCAAGATGAGGAACTCAGAGATTGGAAGCTTGCGAATAATTTGACATGCCATGATGGCTTTGAAGATGGGAGGGGCCACAGGGAATGGGTGGCCTTGAGTTGTTGAGAGTAGCCCCAGGCTCACAGTCAAGGAATCAGGGGCCTCAATCCTATAGCCTCAAGGAACTGAATTCTTCCAACTTCCTGATGAACTTGAAAGCAGGTTATGCTCCAAAACCTGCAGATGAAAGCCTGGCCCAGCCAACACCAGTTTCAACACTTATGAGAACCCAGGTGAGCCTGTTATAGGAGAAAAGGGATCATCTCCCCAGTTGCTAGTGGGAGTGTGATTATTGGGATACTGCTGGAATGGGCATTTCCAGGGGCCCCCACAGCAAGATGAGACATAGTAGAAAGCTTTATTTCCATGGAATTGCACCCCTGGATTTCCAAAGTTCTATTTCCCTTGTCCAGTCATAAAAGAAGTGTACTTGGGCCTTCAGTAGAGCTAAAATCTGAGCCAGTATCCAGAGTTTCCATTCTATATTGGAACCAGGTTCAATTCAGCATCAGGTTAGCTTAGCTTCTGTTTCTCACTGCAGCCCATTAGTTCATTGCATGTGGCCATGGGTCATATGGACAAATAAATGCAAGAGAACCAAGAGCCAAAAGTCACGTGAACAACAGAAGTAGGGAGCAACAAGAGAACTAAGAGAGCAAACTTCTGTGTTCAGGGGATTATGTATTCCCAAATTTTCACGAGCATGCAGTGGCTGCACACATTTTGGCCAAACATTTCTGTCACCAAGTGTGATTGATAGACAAGTACCTTCCTTATGTCACCCCAACTCTACTTGGCATATGTCTACCTATCTCCCCTTTGTTGGATAGCTTCACCCAACATTTTGCAGGGAATAGGCCAGTGTTCCCTGAGAAGTGTGAAACTGCAGCTGGTCAAATGACATGCCTATAACATCTGGCCTTCCCTCTTTGCTCTTTTCCTATTATAAATAACTAGGGGCCCAGTGCACAAAAATTTGTGCACTTGGCAAGGGGAGGGGGGGTCCCTCATCCTGGCCTGTGCCCTCTCACAATCTGGGACCCCTGGGGGGAGGGATGTCCACCTGATGGCATGCATGGCCAGTCTGGGTGACGGGCTGAGGGCTGTTTTCAGGCTGGCCACAACCCCCTCAGGGTTCGTGCACTGGGGGGTGGGATTGCTGGTGAGTGCAGGCGTGGACATTTCCAGCCGGATGGCCTACCATCGCACATACCTGGTGGGCCTCCATCACTGAGGGGACACACCTGGTGCAGAGCTGAGTGGCAGGCCAGGGGGTGGACGCTGGTGCATGGTCCCTTGGGGGGGCCATGCTGCTGAGCGGACACATGGGTGTGGATCCAGGCACACGCTCACACATGCCCCACGGAGGCCCCCAGGGTGGAGCCAGGTGGCTGGACCTGTGGCAGAGACTCTGCGCGGGGGCAGAGGATACTCGGGCATGACCCGGAGGGGGTACCCACCTCAAGCCCCCGCCACTGAGCCTCTGAGGTCGTGTGGGCCCAATTGCTCTATTCCCAGGCCTCGCAGGGCCGGGCTGGGCTGCCAGCTTCCTGCCTTGTGGC
>PVJC01006015.1:0-56663 GCA_004026665.1 Murina feae | reverse complement strand
TGAAATGCTGAAAGGTATCCTTTGAGAATAGAATAGAATCAGAGGCATAGAAAGGGAGTGGACTGACAATTTTCGGGGGTTAAGGGTGTTGGGGATGCGTGAAGAGACTGGACAATAATTGTACACCTATGGATGAGGACAATGCGGGGGGCAAGGTCAGAGGTTGGGGTGGGAATTGGGAGGAGGGGAGCTATGGGGGGAAAAAGAGGAACAACTGTAATAATCTGAACAATAAAGATAAATTTAAATAAATAAATAAATATATATATATATATATATATATATATATATATATATATATATATATATTTTGGAGGTGAAAAAAAAAGAAAGAAAGAAAGAGAACCACGATGGTTATATCGGAGAAGCTACTTCCTTATCACCTGGGTGTCCCCCAAAGTGACCCTGGACACTGTGGTCACCAGGGAGAGGGGGTGGAGGAGTAACACCTTCTCTTTGGTGGACCCAAACCTGTTTCATCACTACATTTTAAAAATTAAGGATGCTAGATGAGTTCACCTATCCACCTCAAATAACACTCCCTCATAAATACTTCACAAACCATCACCCAACCAGGAAAAATTTTGTTTTCAAAATTCTTTCACCAGACCCCACAAAATTCTCACAATCCTCCCCACCTGCGTCGCCGTGGGATGTGCTGTGTATGTTACACATGTGCCCACACAGCACTATTCCCTTTGCAGAGGCAGAAGTCACTCTAAGATGGAATGATCCCACTGAAGGGACATATGCTAAGTGGCCCTTCCAATGGCCCTGAAGAGGTGGGAGTCAAGCAATTAACCTCAAGCCAACTCTGGTAGGGCCCAGCCCTGAGAAGGAGCAGTGCGATTTCCAGCAGCTCACTCCCATTGGTGTTTCTAGGGCCCCTCAAATGCCTCCAGGAATGGGTCTTTCGCACTTCCCTCAGGAGGGGGTGCGTGCCATCGGCTAAGAGACATCACTATCAGGAAGGTTTATGCGGCTCGCCTTACATTTTCTTTTCAGCAATTTCAGCTCCTTGCTCCTAATTACCTCCCCTTGGACCACCCAGAGTTCGGGATCACAGCCTGGCCTGCCTCAGCACCTCTCTGCCAGAGGTTCTTCATTCAGAAATCACATAAAATGCAGTCCCACACAATCTGACTCCAACTTAGTGACAGGTCCCAGGAGTTGGCCCATCCTTCCTCGGACCCTGTACATTGCTTGGGGCTTCCTACTGGCTAATCTGGGAGCCCCAGAAGTGACAGCCCACCACCATCTCCTTGCCCTCTCTGCCCACCTGAGCTGCTTCTCCGGGTGCCTCCTGGTTTGGGGGCAGGGCTGATGGAAGCTGGGCTCTGTGCACCATGCCAAGGACACACAGCATGAAGTATCCTCCTTTCCACAAACAAAGGTGTGAGGGCTGTGCCTGCGAGGAGCATGGCCTTAGAGTACAGTCAGCATTACATCTCCAGGCTGAAACCCAGGGGGTTCTCATTCAATTCCCTCACTCCTCCTGTGCCTTTTAACTAACTTTGAAATTCCTTTCGCGGCTGCAGGTGCCTCCGTGCTGTTTCCAAGGGCTGGGGCCCCACACGGACTTATTTGGTAAGCGCTGCAGGAACCTCAGAAAATGAGAAGCAGAGGAGGAAGCCAGGCCTGAAGTAATTAAGATGATTTGTTTCACGTGGTTCAGACAGGCACCAAGGGGAACCTGAACACAGAGAATAGAAGATCAAAGGGATGGATGGGAAAGTGGGAGCTCAGCTCAAAGCCAAGGGCCATCCGAACCCTCTCTGCATTTTTAGCTCCTCCCAGAGATTAGACAGAGGGAGATCTTTTCTTTTTAACTTTTGCTTTCAACCATTTGCTTCCAGAATAAAAAATTCAAATATACCTGCCTTATTAATATCGCAAGATCTCTCCACCTGAAATCATTTGTCGGTGGAAGGCAGTGTGCTATTTAAGCCCCAGGATTCATGCTGCAAGACAAGAATGAATGTTCTTTAGAGAGTACGTGTCCTTTGCAAGCTTGTTTGGTGGCTCTGGAAAATCCTCTCTGCTGAGACCTCCTCCTGTCACTGGCTCTGTACCCAGGTATGGGACATGAGGGCAGGGTCAAACAGGTGAGGGGTAGAGCCCAGTGTGGTGTGCATGAATGAACATGTACCCTTAAGAACCACAACATGGAATTTATACCACTCAGCATGGTATTGGCTGTTTATTTCTCCTCCCCAGCAACACTGAGCATCAAGACTCAGCTAGGGATGCCGTGCTGCTGGTCCCGATACTGTGAGTGGCCAGGTATTATTTACACGTTTATCTTCTCAGTGTGAAGGCCTTGATGTCTTGTTTTGACAAAGTTCTATAGAGACTAGAGGCCACAGTCTCGGCTCACTGCTATGAGTCGGAGGGGGCTTTCCTCTGAAGCAGAAAACATTCTGCAAGTCAGTCACCTAGAAGAGACCTTCAGATCATCTAGAGAGGAAATTCCTTACCCTCTGCTGGACCAAGATGTCCACAGCTAAGACTGGAACAGTCCCTTGAGGATGAGGGGTCCTGCCCCTCTTCCCCTGCAGGCTGGCATATGGGGCCATAACCAGAAGGAGAGTAACTCTGCCATGTTACCCCACCTGCATGTAGGTGCTTCTGTGGGCAGCCTGACTCAACTGTGTATCCAAGGAATTAAAAGCAGGGTCAAGTTTCCCCTTTAGAGCCGGAGCATTAATACTGAATCAGAGTCCTGAAACCAGCTTGGTGGGGCCTGCTGAACTTGACTAGATACCCCCTCCCCCGCCCCCAATAGGAAGATAGACCTTGCGGAGGAAGAGTTGGATCTTTAAAGCCTGGTTGAAATTCTTGCATGGTTGTTTCCCTGGAAGACCTAGGTTTGATTATTAAGGGAGAGAGAAGTTTCCAGTGCATGATGACCACATGAACTTAAAAACAAATAAAGCTTTAAATCTCAGCTTTAAAATTGGTTCCTCAATGCTGCTAGTGGACATGAGGTTGCCTATGTTGTGGCTAAGGACTGTGACATCACAACTTGAGAAGGGTGAGTGTGAGTGGAGCCCAGCGGACCCGGTGAGTGGCCCCAGGAGGAGGGGCAGCTTTCGTGTTCCCTGCTTCTGATGAGCTCAGAGACTTGACTACTGGGATTGCTTTCAATCAGGAATCAACGCAAGCTCTGATCTTCCTTCCCTAATAGCATAACTCCTTGGTGCACATTTAGCCAACTGTTAAATAATGATATTTCCAAAGGGAGAGAGGCCATGGCCAGATCAGACTTTAATGAGCATCCCAGGCCTGGCCAGACTTTAAAGGAACGAGCATATTGAGATATTAGTCGAAGCTCAAAAACAATAGGTGCCTGTGCCCTCTAAGTAGCTCATGTGTTACAGATCTGACAAGTCTCATTGATTTAAATGGCTGGAGCACTGCTTGGATTTTAATCTCCTTCACCCTTATACCAAGGAGGTCGCTGTTTAAAGGCTTTTACTTAATAATGTAAACACCTGTCACACGCCAGGGGCAAAGCTATTAAGGAGAAGGATTATTTAAAGCAAGGCTCCTGAATACAACATTGCTATTACTGTCTTATCCTCAATTGCCAGGTCTGCGCAGGGCTTCTCTCTTAGGACCAGAGTCAACAGCCACGCCACCTAGTGCTCTATCAGCCAGAGAGGTCTGCAGAGGGTCCTCTAACCCACACAGAGTGAATATCTGTTCACATGTTGTTATCTGAAGACTCCCAAATATCTGATCCGCCAAGACTCCCAAATATCTGATCTGCCAAGACTCCCAAATATCTGATCTGCCAAGGAGTATTAGGTATCTTCTTGGGAACTACAAGGCACAGAGACTAGACTCTTTACAAGCATCACCTCTTTTATACCTGCACCCACCCTATGGTTGAGTGCTATTGCTATCCCCATAATTTGAAGTACAGATGGCTAACTAACTTTCTTAAGGACACACAGTATTTAGCAGGAATAAGGTTAGAATCTAGGGCTGAGTTCAAAGCATGTACCTTAAACACTAAGCCATGTTGTCTCTCCCACTCTCAAGGACCCATTAGTTTACACATAATGTGATAAGAGGAAAGCCTAGAGGAATCGTACAGAAGAGGAGAAAAGAGGAAGAGCCAAACAGGAAGGCTGCTGAGGGTGTGCTCCCAAAAGGACTGGCGGCTTTGGAGCAGTATGTTGGCATCAGGGGGCCCAGGAGTTAGGACCAAAGGGAAAGGACTCTGAGACCTTTAAGAAAGTGCCAGGACTAGAGATGTGAGAGCACGATAGCCTAGCTTAGAGTAGGGTGGCCCCTGCTCCCTACTCTCTCTGTTCCTTTAGCTAAGCTGCCTTGTCAGGGAGACATACCTGAGGCCAAAGCACAAGGTCCTCACAGACCTCCACCTGCAGGGCTTCTGAATGCTCTTCAAAGCCGCTGGTCTTAGCAAAACCCAGGTCAGCTTGGGCCCTACCAACAGTACCCAAAGCCCTGATGTCATCTAACTAACCATAGGTCAGTAGCATTGGTCCTAGGGAGGAGGACACATGGGACAGCACAGGCCCCACTGTGCTGGCCTTTATATTATCTAAGCTGCTGATCAAACATCAGTGTGGTTTACCAAGACTTTTCACCCACAAACTCATCTTAGTGATGAAAGCCAATCCATCTGGTTTAATCTCGGCACCAGAATTCAGCAGTGCATTTGGTGAACGAACCCCCCTTTTTAAGAATACAAAACAAGAGGAGAGAAAATGGTTCAGTCATTCATTCAACAACATTTATTGAATATTTTTTATAAACCAGCCATTGCTCTTGGTACTTCAGATAAAGGAAAGAATAAGAGGGTCAATGTCCCTCTCCAACTGGAACCTTCTTTCAATTGTGTAGAAGACAAAAAGCAAATCACTAAAGGGGGGAAAAAGATAATGTTATGTTTTAAGAAAAAAATAATCATAGTATTGTTTCTTCAAGAGTGGTGCCCAAACCAACAGCTCAGTCTCACCTAAGAACTTGTTAAAACACAGATCCTCACACCCAACTGAATCAAAAACTCTGGGCATGGGGCCAGCAATCTGTGTTTTAACAAGACTTTCAGGGGATTCTGATCTGTACTAAGGTTTAAGAACAACTTGGATAGCCCTGACTGGTTTGGCTCAGTGGATAGAGTGTCGGCCTGCGGCCCAGGTTCGATTCCAGTCAAGGGCATGTACCTTGGTTGTGAGCACATCCCTAGTGAGGAGTGTGCAGGAGGCAGCTGATCGATGTTTCTAACTCTCTATCCCTCTCTTGTCCTGTGAAAAAATCAATAAAATATTTAAAAAAAAAAAAAAAGAACAACTGGGATAAATAGTAAGGGTGGGGAGGAGAGTATCTTTAGGCAAGATAATCAGGAGAGGCCTTTCTGACATTCAAACTGAGTTCTGACAGATGAAAGAAGGAAGGAAAGAAGTGAGGAAGTGAGGAAGGAAGGAAAGAAGGAAGGAAGGAAGGAAGGAAGGAAGGAAGGAAGGAAGGAAGGAAGGAAGGAAGGAAGGAGCCACTCAAAAGCCAAGGAAAAAATAATTCCAGGTACAGGGAACAGCAGGCGCCAAGTTTCTCAGGCAGGGAAGAACTTGTTGTGATCAAGGAACAGAAAAGTCTGACCAGAACATAATTATTGAAGGGAACACTGATTAGGACAGGGCCTAGGTTATGCAAGGAGTTATCGATCTCAGTAAGGGGCATGAATGATAAACTGAATGAGAACATAGGACACATGAATCTGCCCTGGATTCGGAGGGATTCTGAGAGGTAATAATATTTGGGTCTGGGAGGGATTCTGAGAGATAATGATGTTTGAGATAAGATATCAATGGTAAGTACAAGATAACTAAGGAAGTGGACAAACCATCACATGCAAAGACCCTGAGACAGGAGAGAGCATGATACTGTTAGGAGAAATTGTGATTTTTTAAAAGGCAAAAGTAATTAGTGGTGCTGTGTCTAACACACCCTTCCTGGTTTCCTGTGCCTTTCATTATCTTTGACCTACTTTATAACTATTGCAACTTGCAGAAAACAGTGATGCAGATGACACTTGTCCATAGAAATACAAGTTAATTTTTCCAAATGGAATACAATTGATTACTGCCCTATGAATATGGCTAGTTTTGCATCTATTAACAAATTCATTTCAGCATTTCCCAATTGTGTGTGTATGTGTGTGTTCTTCATTCTCCTTTGAACCTGTCATGACATCTTACTGGTTCTTTCATTAATCAATGAGTTAAAAATCTTTGACATGAGTTCATTTTATGTTCACACAAGAGTTATAATTTTACCTTTTCCAGAAATTATTTTTAACAACATACACAAGGAATTGCAAAAGGCTAGTTTGCCAGGAAATAAGCAAAATACCCAGTTAAATTGAAATTCAGATAAGTAAGAATTTTTTTGTATAAATGTGTCCCAAATATCACATGGAACATATTCACACTAAAAAAAAAAAAGTATTCATTGTTCATCAGAAATCCAAACTGAACTTGTGTCTTGTATTTTTATTTGCTAAATGCAGCAACATCATAGCAAGGTCACTGCCATGTTCCCACCACAGCCCTTGTGTGCTCCCAGGTTCAGGAACAGAAAGAAGCACTTTTCATTCTGTCTTAAACTTCTGCTCAGAAGCCACATCAATGGTCTTCTTCCCAAATTCCAAAGTAAACTTTCACTGTGTGCTCTAAGAAAAAAATAGCTTAAATCACCCCTTTATATAGGGGCAGGTACTGCTTTCACCCTGGGACATGTTGAGTTCCTGTTCTCTTGGAAAAATTGCTGTCTTATTTCCTACTTGCCTATAAAAACCCCACATATGTAAGGTGCCATATACTCAGAGGGTTGGGGACAAAAGAAAAAGAGAACTAAATGGACTGAATTCTGGAATATACACAGCAGGATGTGATCATGTCTTTATTCTCACATATCCTTGCTCCCATCCAAAATTCCCTGACACTTCCCAATGAGGCTTCCCTGCTTTAGGCAGAAGCTTTTCCATATTCAAGCCACCAATTAAAATGCAAATATCCCCCTGTGAAAATATCCTAACATCAGATAACATTTAAGCAGAAATCAGCTGACAGGACATGATACACAAACAAGCAATGAGAGGAGGCAGAGTAGGAGCCTGTGTAAGGGGAGTGAACATGGGTAGGAAAGAGAGCACAGGAGAGGAGGAGGATTTTACAAGAATGCAGGAGACCTGGAGTCCCACTTTAGGCCAATCGTGCAGGCAAAAGTCTAAATATAAAATCTATTCTAGGGAAGAATCTTTTTTGCAGGGGCCAAATACTCTTGTCATTTCACCTGCCTTTCCTGACAATGTGATAACAGACACCCCCAAAAGTAGTGCCTTCATGTAATATATTTTTGACTTGTGGGCATCTCCACAAGCTGGTAATACAAAGATACCTGCAAAATGAATTCCTCCACCCCCAACACACACACACACACACACACACACACCACATATGCTCGAGGCAGTTCTGATCACCAGCAGGACTGTCTCAAAGGAATTATCACTTTCCAATGCAGAGGACAATGAATGGGCTTGGCTCTCCCTGGAACATGGGAATGGAAGCCTGGCAGACAGATTCTCTCCAGACTGAATAAACACGTAGGGGTCCGGGGGGAGGATCACTGTCCCCAGGAAGCATCCATCACTTTTTAAGCAACGGCTGTGCACACCAACTTTGGCTCCCAACTTCTGTAATATTTCTCTGTTATAAATTGGACAGCACAGCATGTGGTCAAGGAGCCATTAGAAACCCTCTCGAAAGGAATTTTTTTCCCCAGGGACTTAATTTCTTAAAATCTTGGAGCCATTGTTCTTTTGGAAAGTAGGACAACGTCTCTTTGAGCCTGCCAGACAGAAACAAAACTAAACAAAACAAAAAGGCAACATCTCCGAAAGGATAACACAGGAGCAGGCTTCCTTCTGAGTACCTGGAGGCCCCTCTGTCCTCGCGGAAGCCGCTAGATCACTCTAATGAGAACAGATGGCTCGCGTCGGGAGATGGGCTTGATATTATATGCCTCCCAGGTCCTCCTTCTGAAACCAGATTTTAGCAGATTTTTTTAACTGAGAATGGGAGCAGGTTGTTTAAGCGGCAGCCTAGATGTGTGCCAGGAAAGGAGGTTGTTAATTGCACAGATACGTTCACTGTTGACTTTTGGAGAGCTCAAAGCACTTATAATTGAGAGGGCAGAGTCTTCAGAGGCTCTGGTTCAGGGATGGAGGAAGAAGTTGCCCTAAGCAGCCCAGGTAGCTCCTTCACCTGGTCACTGGCAGAGAAGAAATCGCACCCTTCCAACCTCCCACTCCTGCCCCAGCTACCTAATGCCACCACATGGCTGGAGCAAGGGGAAGTCCCAGTGCAGGCACAGCGGGGAGGGCCAAGTTTCCACTGGGGGTTAGGGAGGCCAGGCTGCCCCTGAACCTGGGAACTGTGGTGGATCCCACCCCCAACTCCACTCCTCAGAAGTGGTAGAAGTCACCAGCCTGGCTGTGATAGCTGTTTCTCATCCTGCAGTGTTCACAATTGGATAGGGGAGCGGGGCGGGGTGAGGGGCAGGACAAGAGGCATCCCCAAAAGGTATCCATAAAATAAAGGCAAAGAAAAAGTTAGGTTTCAACAGTAGAAAACTCTTGAATTTTTTTTATTTTTTGTTAAACCAGAGTATTTTTTAAAAGACATTGTTATTGATTTCAGAGAGAGGAAGGACGAATAGAGAGATAGAAACATTGATGAGAGAGAAACTTCGATGCTTTCTGCACACACCCCTGTTGGTAATGGAGCCTGCCACCCAGGCATGCGATCTGACCAGGAATGGAACGATGACCTCCTGGTTCATGGACTGACATTCAACTTCTGAGACACACCAGCCAGGCAAAACTCCTGAATTATAAACTCTGCTTTTCTGCAGAAGTTGGTCCATCATCATCATAATTACCAAATTTATATGACTCCTATTTCAGGGTCTCAGGGAGCCATAAAGAGAGAAAGAGGGGATTTTCACGGTGAGAAATGAAAAATGATGCAGGGAAGAAAGTGGCCTGTGGAGCAGACTTCAAGAGGAAAAATGTTTCCAGAGTCACTTGTCAGCGAGGTGTCTGGAAAGGAAAGAGGACCAGCATGGCGTGAGTGGGCAGGGAAAATGGGAAAGGCAGGGAGTTCCAATCATGAGCTTCAAATCAGGTCAGAGGTGAGGGCTGCAAATGAAGCTCTAGGAAGGACCTTTTCAATGGTGGTCATTTAAAATGAATACTAAAATAAATGCAGAAATTGAAATCATTTTGCTTTCAGTGCCTGTGAGCAGTGATCAAAAAGGATGGAGAGCCCAGCCAGCATGGCTCAGTGGTTGAGCATCGACCTATGAACCAGAAGGTCCCAGTTCAATTCCTGGTCAGGGCACATGCCCGGGTTGCAGGTTTGATCCCCAGTAAGAAATGTGCAGGAGATAATTGATCAATGATTCTCTCATCACTGATGTTTCTCTCTCTCTCCTTCTCCCTTCCTCTCTGAAATCAATAAAAATATATTTTTTAAATGACAAAGATAAAACCTTCTATTTCTATATTTCTTCTGTGTCTTTTTAAAAATAAAGAAAAAATGTAGGAGAAATGACAATGCTGATCAACCAATGGACCCTTGCTACTTCCCCGGGTAAATCTGTCACCAAAGGCTGAAATCCTTGTCCCGTTCATTGTCCTTACATCAGTGAAGAGCATGCCTCTGTGTGTGTGTGCTTTATGTGTGTGCATTTTTCAGTAATTTTTAAGGCTTCATTTGTGTTTGCAGGGGTGGACTCCACTTTGGTTTCTAAATATATGATCCTTCTAAGTAATGTCCAGAAGCATAAGGAGTGATTACCTTTTGGAAATGATGAAACTTTTTAGAAATTATAGAACTATTTCCACAGGTAATACCTAATTTTGATCATGTAGTTATTGTATGCACACGCATTCTGTAATGTAATTTTCACAACAATCCCATAAGCATGCATTTTTCTCCCAGTTTACAAAGGAAGAAACTGAGGCTCTTGGTAAATAAATTGCTAAGTTATGCTATAGATTGAATATTTGTACCCCCAAAAAAAATGTTGAAGCCTTAACCCCCAATGTGATGCTATAAGGAGGTAGGGCTTTTGGTAGGGAATTAGGTCATGAGGATAGAGTCCTCATGAATGGGATTAGTGCCTTTATAAGAACAGACACAGAGAGATTATCTCTCTTGTCCATATAAGGACACTAGAGGCCTTATATGGAACTTCATGCACTGGGGGGTAGGAGGGGGAAAGGGGGTACCTAAGCCCTGTCTGCACCTCTCACAGTCTGGTGGGAGCAGGCCTGAGCCACAGTCTGGCCTCCCCAACACCTTGCTGTGACCTCCACCTGGCCTTTCTCTGAGGGATCCGCCCAGCACCACCATCACCCTACCTTGGCCACACTGGTGGCCTCTCTCTGTGGGAGGCAACTGGATGAGCCTCCCCAATTTCCCCTCCACCACCACTGGTCGCCACCCCCCCCCCATCACTGTTCCCTTCCTCTGCCTGCTGGCAAGCACCTTGGCTGGCCTGGCGCAGTCTGCTCACTGGCCCCGCGCCCCCCTCCGCCAACTGGTCATTCTGTTGTTTGATCGATTTGCATATTATGCTTTTATTATATAGGATAGCAAGAAGGCAACCATCTGCAAACCAGGAAGAGAGCCTTCACCAGGAACCAAATTAGAGATCACCTTGATCTTGTCCTCCTTGCCTCCAGAACTATGAGAATTAAATGTCTGCAAGCTAACTAAGATAGTTACCCACTTAGTAAGTAATGGACAAGGGCTTGATACAAAGTCTTACCAGACTGTATCTCAGCATCAACCTAGCTTGACCAACCTCAGCCTGGACATGACAATCACAATAATAGCTTCATGTTTATGTGACTTGTAGAGCTAACAAAGCACTTTCACACCCATTGCTTACTTTAGAGTGTGTTGCAAAAAGCAGGGTCTGGAATTTTAGGCCTCAAATCCTAAATCATAATACCCACTGTACAGAACATCATTGCATATTATTTCTAACAGAAACTGACAGACAAGCTTTAAACTCATAACATGCCATGTGTCTGAGGATGCAGGGACACTGGCACTCTCTTCCACCCTCACTAGACATGCCCCATGGCATAAATTTCCTGGAGAATAATTTTGTAATAGAAAAAAATTTTTAAGTCTACAATCTTTGACCCAGTAACTCTGCTTCTAATCTTATATTTTAAGAAAGGGATCAGACACATACAGAAAGATTAATAAAAGAGATATTCATTATAAGACAGTAAATAAGAGTAAAAACTTATAAATAACCTAAAAGTATCCATAAAATCATTATCAATTGACTAAATAGATCGTACACACACACATGTATATGTGTGTGTGTGTATAACAGAATATCATACATTGTTACATATGTCATCAAACAATATGGAAAGATATGTGGAATGCTCCTAATAAAGTTTAAGTGAAAAAGCAAGTAACAGCCAGGCTGGTGTTGCTCAGTGGTTGAGCATTGGCCTATAAACCAGGAGGTCACATGCCCAGATTGTAGGCTTGATCGCTAATGTGGGGGTGAGGGGGAAGCAGCCAATCAATGATTCTCTCTCATCACTAATGCTTCTCCCTCTCCCTTCCTCTCTGAAATGAATAACAATATTTTCTCTTAAAAAGAAGCAAATTAAGACAAGATCAGCCAGACCACATCCACATAGGCCCATGTTTAAAAGGCCCTTGAACTTGTGCTCTTCAGAGCTCTAACTCATGATTACGTGAAGATTTTCTTTGAAAGGAACTATAGCAGGATCTGCTGTTCCAAGAAGTTCTAAGTTTTAGAAGCCTTGCTGATTAATAGTCTGGCACCTATCATGACATCTCATGACCAAGCTTTTCACAGCTGTCCTACTGTGCCATGTGGCTATGTTGCATAATATTGACCAAGCCCCTTGACCTTTCTGTCTCAATGTCCTCATATACAATGGAGGGATAAATATTCTGTCTCCTTTCTAACAAGGTTTTTGAGAGGATCAAATGACATGATGGAGATAAACATCTATGAAAGAGATTGTTATTCTCTATCCATTATCCCCTCTTGCCCTTGGCAATAACACTCCAAACTCCAGCTAAGCACACATTGACCAGCCAGAGACTACTGCGCCCAGCCTTCATTGCAGCTACATGTAGCCAAGCAACCCTTGATAACCAATGCAATACGAAGAGAAATTACAACTGCAAGTCTCAGGCCATACCTTTAAAAAGGAACTGCTTGCCCTATTGTACCGTTTTCTTCTTCTTTCAAATTAGATTTGGACTTGGTGGTGATGAGTCATATTTGGCCTTAGAGGATGGTGGACGAACAAAGTAAAAGATGTCTGAGTCTTGTACAGCTTCATGAGGCAGATCTCCTTACTGCCCAGGGGCCACCTACCAGCTCATTTTTCTAAGGGATAAAGAAATAATCCTTCTATTCTATTAAATCCACTGTTACTTTGTTCTCTAACACAGCACTGAGCCAATATCTTAACTATTGCAACATACTTTGAACACATGAACTGTCATGTCAGGACGTGATATTGTTCTTATTGTTAATTACATCTGCTATCTTGACTTGACAACCCCTCTTGTCGCACAGCAGTCACCACCTTATTCACAGGACCACAGTTGCTGCTTCTGCACGACCTCACCTTCAGCTTCTGGCATTCACATGTGAGAGTTGCTCCTAGCTTCCTTCTGGCACAGTTTCTTCTGTTTCTATACTGTCTCCCCGGTAACTTTCTTTCTTAAAAAACTGAACTTTCTGTTGAGCATTTGGAAGCTTAGCAAATACCAGGTCAAAGCCTCTACAATAACTAGCCTCACATGTGATGTCTTCCTCACCCTGACTTAGAGCAAGAAAAGAGACCATCATTTTATTTCTAAATAGCCTCCAATCAAACGAGCTAACTGAAAAGGTTACTTGAGGGGTTGTTTTTGTTGGTGTTTTTTTTTTGGATTTTGTTTTGGTTTCTTGTTTCTTTTTATATTTTTATTAAGCTTATTGGGGTGATATTGGTTAATAAGATTATATAGGTTTTGCCCTAGCTGGTTTGGCTCAGTGGATAGAGCATCGGCCTACAGACTCAAGGGTCCCAGGTTCAATTCTGGTCAAGTGCACATGACTTGGTTGTGGGCTCCATCCCCAGTATGGGGTGTGCAGGATGCAGCCAATCAATGATTCTCTCACATCATTGATGTTTCTATCTCTCTCTGTCCCTCTTCCTTCCTCTCTGAAATCAATAAAAAAAATCTTTAAAGGTTATATAGGTTTCAAGTGTACGTTTCTATGATACATGATCTGTCTATTGCAATGTGTGCCCACCAGCCAAAGTGAAATCACCTCCCGTCACCATATATTTGGTCCCCTTTACCTTGTACTGTCCTCCCACATCCTTTCCCTCTGGTAACCGCCATACAGTTGTCTGTGTCTATGAGTTTCGGTTTCTATCCCACATATGAATGAAACCATGTGGTCCTTAGCTTTTCCTGACTTATTTCACTTACCTTGATATCCCCAAGGTCCATCCATGTTGTTGCAAATGCTGCTATTTCATCTTGTGTTCTGATGGAATAGTACTCCACTGTATACATGTACCATATCTTCTTTACCCAGTCCTCTATCAAAGGGCACTTTAGTTGTTTCCATGTCTTGGCCACTGTGAATAATGCTGCAATGAATATAGAAATGCAGATACCTTTGTGAATAAATGTTTTCAAATTTTTGAGGTAGATACCCAGAAGAGGGATTGCTTGGTCATATGGAAACTCTATTCTTAATCTCTTAAGGAACCTCCATATTGTTTTCCATAGTGGCAGTTTACATTCCCACCAGCAGTGAATGAAGTTTCCTTTTTCTCCACAGCCTCTCCAACACTTGTTATTACTTGTCCTATATAATAAAAGGCTAATATGCAAATAGATCAAACAGTGGAACAACCTGAACAACCAGTCTCTATGATGTACGCTGACCACCAGGGGGCGTGTGCAGAGCATGGCGAGCTTCAGCTGTAGTGGGATGGTTGAGCAGGTGGGGGGGGATGGAGGGGAGGGGGAGGGGGTGGATGGAGCACCAGACCAACATGGAGCACGGTCACTATCATTGGGGCCGGCCTCTGGTGGTTACTGAAAATTCATTGCTCCCATGCTCCACAGTTCCGCCCGGTGCTCACACACAGTTGCAATGTACTCAGCAGGAACTATAGCATGATGCTAACCAGGTGCGAGTAAATCTCTAACAGGACCCCTTCCCTATGGCTCTCTGCTGCTGGAGTAGTAAGTGGGGTGCATTTTGCTTTAAAGGGAGAAATTATTTTTTAAGTATTCTAACACACATGTGGATACAGGATCACTCAGCTACAGTGGGCAAGGTTTTCTTTTTTAAAAACTATATATATATATTTTTTTTTAAGCACAAGTTTTTTGTTTTTCCAATTATAGGTGACTGACAATATTATTTTATATTAGTTCAGGTGTACAGCATAGAGGTTAGACATTTATATAATGTAGGAAGTAATCCCTCTGATAAGTCTGGTGCCCACCTGGCACCATGCACAGTTATTACAGCAGCATGGACCACAGTCTCTATGCTGTACTTTACATCCTCATGGCTACTCTGTAATGACCAACTTGTACTTCTTTCTCCCTTCACCTCTTTCACCCAGCCTCCCAACCCTCCTCCCCTCAGGCAACCACCAGTTCTGCTCTCTGTATCTATGAGTCTGTGTCTGTTTTGTTTGTTCATTTATATTGAGTTAACCACATGTTTTAATGAAAGAGCAGGTGTGTAATCATTAGGAAAATATTCGGCAGTATGAACGATTGCGAAGAGTGACAGCTTTGGAGTCAAACACAGCTGACTTCGAATCCCTGCTTACCTATTTTCTAGAGTGTCAATGGTTAGGCATTTTTAACAAAAACTGTTTCTGTGGGTGGGAGGTTTGCAAATGTGCTGCTTCAATGGCTGTGCGTATTAGCTCTGTTTCAAAGGTCCCAGGTTATTCTCCACCTAGTCTGATGCTTATTTAGTGCTCGCTATTAGAATGAGTAATAAGCCCCTTAGCTCTTGACAGATGGTCCTTTAAGCAGGAGACCGATGAGCAGGCATGCTGCACTGGAGCCCCTGCTGGGCAGAGAGGAATCCTAGGGTGTAATCCTGGGTCCCCAGGAGGGTTAGTGAAACCAGAGGTTGGTGGCAGGGTGAGCAAATCTGAAAATAGCTCTTGTGAAAAACTTGCTGCACAGTGTGGAACCCACTTCTGTGGGGGCTGCTGAGATCTTCCATGGGAGGATTCCTCCCACTGGGACAAGCAGGAGGTAGGAAGACGTGTAGATTTAGCACTTGCAGCCAATTTAGAAACATCAAATATGGATACAAGTAATTTTTTAATCCCAGGGTACCTTTTTCTACACATCTGGGAGAACAGAAATAGACAAAATACTCTCACCTTTGCTCTCTTGATAGAGAAAGAAAGCATAGAGAAGCTAACAGCCTGACCCATGCTACTTCTAAATCAGTAACAGCAGGGAGGATTGTGGGGCCTAGAACACATCCTGACCACCAACTCACGTGAATGACAGGGTGCCTGGTACATAACGTATCGGCATGCCATACGTGTTTACTGAATGAATGAATGAATGAATGAATGAATGAATGAATGAATGAATGAGTCACCTAACCAATGTACCTCACACTTGTGTAAGATAAGGACCTTTTTTGAAGAGATAATTGTCTCTTAACTCCAGAGATTATTTACAAAATAATCTCACAATTTATATAATACAACCGTAAGAAAGTTCATTCTCATTCTTTCACTATAACTCCCAGTAGCAAATTATCATCGCAAAATAGAATTTCAACCTTATAACTGATAAAAGTATGTTTTTACTATCGAAAGGAAAACATCACTTTTTAAAGTTCTCACAGAATTCATAGAACTCAGATAATAGCAGCGAGCCGCAGCAGGAGAAAGAGATGTCCCAGATTGTGTGCCCTGGACGGAGGGCAGGCCCGAGCGTTGTCCTTTTGAGACCCGCAGCACCGTGCCTGTAGCCCTTCTCCCACTGTCTGAGAGCGACGAGCGTGATGGGATCGTGGCCAGCCTCCCACTCTAAGCGGGAGAGGACAACGGGCAGTGCGGGCAGTGCGACCCACCCGGAGTGCGGAGAGCGCTGGAGAATGGTGGTTGGATGCGCTGCAGCAAAGCGGAGCTCCACTCCAGATGCGTATTGAGAGAAGGTCCCCCGGGGGAGGTGGGGTGTGAACTGGGCCTGGGAACACAAAGAGAGAAGAAGGGGAGGAGGGCTTTGGCCATGAAGAAAACGCAGTCTTTTCCTTACCTGTTGATTCACTGCTTCCTTTTAAATCGGACTTCCAGCCATGAGGACGTGCATCAGAAGTCTGCCCAAACCTCCAAGGACTGAGTGGGTTCTTCGTGATGCCCAACCAGGAAGGACACACTAGAAATATAATTGAAAATCTACAGAACACTTATTCCTCAATGAAGAAGCATCCCCGTGAGGTGGAAGAAGGTTATTCTTTTCCAACGTTTCTACCTCTTTTTCCCCCATTTCTGCGTATAAAAACCAGTTGAGGTCACCCAGATCCTTTTCTTCTCAAGAGCTGAAGTTTGTCTAATAGGCTCTGAAAAGACCCTGTTTTGTTACCTGATTTAACCCACAGCCCTATAGCCCAGGGCCTTGAGGTTAACTATAGAGTCTTTTCCATGTTTATTCCCATATCTAACTGGCAAATTATATCCAGGCATTCAATAAATTGTTTGCTTAAAAAATATTGTTTGCCCTAGTGGCTTGGAAAGTGTGTTGACTTGTGGACTGAAAGGTCCTGGGTTCAATTCCAGTCAAGGGCACATGCCCAGGTTGAGGGCTCAATCCCCAGTTGGGGGCCTGCAGGAGGCAGCCAATCAATAATTCTCTCTCATCATTGATCTTTCTATCTCTCTCTTCCCTCTCTCTTCCTCTCTGAAATCAATAAAAATACATTTTAAAAAATAAAAATATATATATTGTTTAGCCAAAGAAATGCCCAGAGTCCTCCTATTGCCCTATCTCTTCTGCCACATCAACATTTACTACTTAGAAAGGAGCTGAGAAATTCAGCCACAGGAAGATTGTGTGTCGCCCTGTTCCCAGTAGCATTTTAAATCCTGTGTAAGTAGGAATTTTTTGTATATTCATAAACAGATTTTTTTGAATATTCACAGATTTAAGAGACAGTTCAAGGCTAAAGAGGAGGTGTTCCTAAGCAAGCAGGTATATTTTAGTAAGGCTGACTTTGAAGCTCTCTCTTATCAAAAAGATGAAGTGATATTTTGGCATATATAGAGAAGGACAGTAAAGTCCTATGCTGACAGATATGAGCTGCAAAGAGCAGGCATAAAAAAAAGAAAACTACAGTCTACAGCCTAGCAACACTTATTAAGATTAGATTTAACCAAAGACTATAAAATCTTAAATGGTAGATAATAAGGTCGAGCCAAGTTACTATTTTCAGCTCAGAACAGATGACGAGACAAGAGGACATAAATGGAAATTAAAAGGGATTCAGAACAGATCAGAAGGTTACCAAAAATAATCAATGGCTGAAATGACTTTCTGGACTCATTCACTTGTGCTGAAAATATTGGGTCATTGAAAAAGTAATGAGATGATATTCTTGGGAGATGGAATAGTTAAAATGAATGAGTCCAGATGGACCCAAAGATTTTAATCATTCTGAAGAGAAACACTTGCTAGGATGATCTCTCCTAAACCAAGTTGAAATTCATTCTAGGGAGATAACAAGGTATAGGAGCAGAGGACTTCGCTGTTCACATTCCCTGGGCATTTGCTGCTCCTTCGGAGTTACAGTGGTGTTTAGTGTCAAAGGGCTTTATGAGAAGTGCCTCCTGTACATTCTTAACAGGAAAAATGGGCAGGATAGCCAGCAAGGACATGGAGCCTTAGAATTCATTCTCAACCAGCTTCCCAACCAAAGTTGAAATGTTGAAATCTTCTCCATGTTCCCACAAGTCACACACTTCCCAGTGCACAATTCCAGGGCCAAACAGTCCCGTGGCAGCCAAGTCTTCTATTGGGCAGCTCCAATTGTTGGACAGCTAGGAGTGTCTCCTGTGGGGGAGGGCCTCCCTCGAGTTTCCCTGTCTGGGTGGGTTCTTTGCAGCTATATTGCATGTGTCTACTTCTACCTGGTAACCCAACAAATACTTAAAGGCAGCAAAAAGAAAGCTTTCTCTTTTCTAAACTTCATAGAACATGTTTTCCAGACTCTTTGCCTTCCTGACCAGCATCCTTGAAAAGGTTGTAAATGTTCAATCATGTACACACAAATGCATGCACACACACATATGCTAGAGTGGGTGCTGTTAATTGAACACATATCCCTAGAAAAAGCCTTCTTTAATCTAGAAATACCTACTCTGTTAATACAGCCAAATAATAGTAGTAGTGGTTACTACTCATTGCAGTCCACTGCATGCCAGATACTAGGCTAGCCAACTGCATACATTATTTCTAATCATAACCATGGCCAATTTTAATATTCCCAAACTACAAAAGATAAAAACTTAAACTCAGAGAGCAAATAACTTGATCAAGTTCACAGAACTAGAAAATAGGTAAGCAGGGATTCGAAGACAGCTGTGTTTGACTCCAAAGCTGTCACTCTTCACAATCATTCATACTGCCGAATATTTTCCTAGTGATTACACACCTGCTCTTTCATTAAAACATGTGGTTAACTCAATATAAATGAACAAACAAAATGGACACAGACTCATAGGTACAGAGAGTGGAACTGGTGGTTGCCCGAGGGGAGGAGGGTTGGGAGGCTGGGTGAAAGAGGTGAAGGGAGAAAGAAGTACAAGTTGGTCATTACAGAGTAGCCATGAGGATGTAAAGTACAGCATAGAGACTGTGGTCCATGCTGCTGTAATAACCATGCATGGTGCCAGGTGGGTACCAGACTTATCAGAGGGATTATTTTATACATTATATAAATGTCTAACCTCTATGCTGTACACCTGAACTAATCCTATATAATAAAACCCTAAAATGCAAATCGACCAAATGGTGGGCCTAAGCTGGCAGGCAGACATCCCCCAAGGGGTTCTGGACTGTGAGAAGGTACAGGCCAGGCTGAAGGACCCTCCCCCAGTGCATGAATGTCATGCACCGGGCCTCTAGTATAAAATAATATTGACAGCCACCTATAATTGGAAAAACAAAAAACTTGTGTGCGGGAGGCCAGGTGCAAGCTGACAATGTCCTTGCATCTGAAGGGACTGATAAGATTCAGTCCCCTACCCACACAGTTTTCCCAGGCTTCTTTGGATGGCGAATTATCAGTAGAATGAGAGCATTCTTTCAAGGCTTTCCCAAAAAGTCTGTAATTATTTACTGAGATATGCTGTACCAAGGTTTCTCTCCCTTAGATGTTTAGAAAAACAAAAAATACATTTCTGTTAACGAGCCTCCTATTCAGTGTTTGTGTATAAAAGGCATTACTCAGTTAATAAAGTTGCTGCAGTCGATCAACGGCTTGCAGACCTCCCGTCCCCATCTTTTTCTTGTCTTTCTTTTCTCAATTCCCAAGTCCCTACCTCAGCCACCCTGGTTCACCTGTCAGGCTGGCCCTGACACTTGTGGTTAAAAAAACAAACTTCTGGTTAACTACAATCCCCAGCCTCTTTTACCTTCACATATTTAAGGATTTTTACCCAGTAGGAAGTATGTGATTTGCAGGTGGAGCATTCATGGCAAGGCATGTTGAGAGAAAGGGGCTAGACCAGGCTGGGAGAGGTTCAGGCCATCAATTATCCAAACTCTATTTCAAGTACACACACCACTAATGCAGCCCATTTCCAGGGTCTCAGTGAGTCCTGTGGGGAGATGGGACAGGGACCCAGCTTCAGAAGTATAAAATATTGACCATGAGAATGTCAAGCTAACCCAACGTCCTACACAAAATTCTGCCTCCAACAGAGCCTCATAAAACAGTGGATGAGCCATGAGAAGAATAAATCAGGACTCTTCTCACCTGGTTCAGGCCCCACAATCCAGAAAGACATAAAAAACGAAAAAATACAACTATCCTAGATCCAGACAGAAGAGAGTTAGGCCCATGCTGGTTGAGTTTGACCTACCGTGGTGTTAAGGTTAACTTGGCAGACAGGGGGCACTTAAATGCTGCACATTCCAAAGAATAACCTTTAAGCCCGTTATGAGGAGATGACCTACAAACCCTTGGAATATCCTGCTGGTAAGAGTATCTTTGTGTACCTGGAGCCTTGGGCCATGATAGATAGTTTATACTAACAGTGAAATATGCGGTAAATGCCTATTTTTGTTTGCCTGGGGCCTTCGGCCAGACTCTGTCAGCTTGACCTCAGGGGAGGTTGCAGCCTGGGGAGCTAGGTCAGTCACAGGATCACTCCATGCCTGTATGACAGACCCTCACAGAAACCCTGGTCCCCAAGGCTCAAGGTGTCAGGCTGGGGAAATCACATGCTGTGGACATCTGGAAGCTCACGCCTGGCTTCTCCTGGACGCCACTCCATACACCTGCCTCCTTGACTGATTTCAATCTCTATCCTTTCACTGTAATGAACTATAACCATGAGTATAACATCTTCTCTGAGTACTGTGTGTCCTTCTAGCAAATTGTCAAACTGAGGGTAACCCTAAGGACCCCACTCAGACCTCACAGTAGCAGAATTTGTGAGGGGGTGGCTGCTGGAAGGCTGGGAACCAGACCTAGAACCCAGCACAAAGACTAATTCGTAACCTCCACATGGGAGTCAACTGGGGATCTTACATAACACACCCACTGGGCTGTGACTAGTAGGAGCTCTGACTGCAGAAAACGGGTTGTCATTTAGAATAACTGGGATGGATCTAGGACAGGGGCAAAAATTCACACGGATCTCGCCATCTGGTATCCATTCATGTGAGTGGATTTTGTTTTTTTAAATAAATTATTGGCAGGGCTATGGTTCTAATTGTGAAAGTATTACATATTCACTGTTGAAAATCTGGAAAATGTATGAAAAAGACAACAGTCCGTTGGAAGCCCACCACCCAGAGGTAAGCATGGCTAATACGGCCATATGGTTATTTCCAGTCACTTTCTCTCATGAATATACAGCAGTGTCCCTGATGAGACGGAGTTTAACGTTTTTTTGTTAGCAAGAAAATCTGCAAGTTAAAAGTTGACAGCCACTTCCATGTCTATGTCTAACAAGTCATCCTGGGTCGTACTTTTGCTCTGAAAACAATCACATGGGCAGTTTCTTTTGGTTTTCCAGACGTAGGCAGAAGCACCCATCACCCAGAGGCGAGAACATCAGTCACAGGACATTGCTTTTCCTGACAAAGGCTGCCCATCTCATCCAGGTACTAATGCCAACTGCACCCATCTGAGAGAGAGCCTAGGAGCTTCCTAGGGGCAAAGCAAGAGACCCCAACCACCTCTCCCTGGGTTCACTCATTTTCAGCACGTCTGATGAGTTCAGGTGGTGCCCTTCAGGAGCCATATGCACATCTTACACTGAATTGTTGGTGCTACAGGGGAGATGAGATGGTTTGGGCACAGCATGAGACCAACACAGGAACCTTCTCCAGCAGCAGCCACCGGGGCACCAAAGGCAAGTCTGACCAAAATGTGCATGAGGGCAAACCAAGAACCTGACACATGGGGAGCCCAGGCCATTGCTGGTACAGAACAATGAGAAGAAATCTCCTCTTCCTGGCACCATGAGAACCACCCCTGACCAGCTTGATGACATAGCCAGGATGGCCCACAGTGGTGGTGGCAACCAGGATAGCCCTGGGCACTGGTGTGGGAGCAGCAGATGCAGCCACAGTGACTGACCAGAGTCTCCAGGGCTCTCTCCACAGGCACCGGGGAATGTCACTGATCAATCCGTCTGATAACACCAGAGCTGAGGACCCTTAACTCTATCACGAGAAGGAGACCACCGGGAAAGCGGGTGCTCTTTCCTACTCTACTCAGCTCACTGGAGACCGGTGACCATATCTTCTACCCCAAAGTGGCAAGGCAGGAGATCTCAACGACACAAATCCACAAACCCACACACTGTGTAAAAAAGGGAATGGAACTGCATCGTGTATATGTTTCCTCCATCTAATGAGCATTTTCTAATGACATTCCAAAATATATGGAAACAGCATAAGTAGGTAATAACATCAGCTAACACTTATGGAGTGCTTGTGTAGCATTACATGTGAGGTGGTATTAAAAACCCTATATCTGAGGCCCGCCCCAACCGGTTTGGCTCAGTGGATAGAGCGTCAGCCCACGGACCCAAGGGTCCCAGGTTCGATTCCATTCAAGGGCATGTACCTTGGTTGTGGGCACATCCCCAGTAGGGAGTATGCAGGAGGCAGCTGATCGATGTTTCTAACTCTCTATCCCTCTCCCTTCCTCTCTGTAAAAAAATCAATAAAATATATTTTAAAAAAATAAGAAAAAAACCCGAGGCCCAAAGAAGTCAGGTAACTCGCCCAATGACACAGCATTACTGTGGAGATGCTAGCATCTAAACCCCATTTTGCATCCACAGGATAGTTCATCATTTTCCTAGAGCTGGATGTTTCATTTTCTCCATCTTCTCAGTATTATAAATGTGCAGCGATAAACATAAATCTTGGAAAGTCAATTAAAATTTTCAACCTAAGTGTGGACCTTCACATTTGTTGAACTCCATCACTTTTAATTACATCTGAGAGGTTTTCTTGGATATCAACTTAGCAATTCAGATCTTTCACTTTCCTCCCAGCTTTGTGTCACTCAGAGTTCATTGAGCTGTTCTCCTCAGACACTTCATAGAAAGCTCGGCCTGGACAAGACAAGCTCCTACACCTTGGTCCTGTCTTCCGCACCAGTTCATCTCACACTTGGGCTTCCAGCTCCTCATCACCACCATGCTCCCTGGGGCCACAGCGCCTTGACACATTCTGCTCCCACCTGAAAGCCCCTCCCTTCATCCTTGCATCTCAGCTCAAGCTGAGGGTAGAGTTCTTTGTTATAAACTCACAGAATCACATTCTTTTCCTTCCAAGTGGAAAATGCATGCGTTCAGTCACAAAATGTAGTGATAGCTCTCTCCTATACTTAACAATAGATTCTGTGGCAGGAGGGGCCACACCTGCCTTCTCACTGTGGTATCCCCAGCACCCAGCACTGTGTTTGACATTCAGTGACCATTTCTGCTAAATGAAGGACTGCAGCACCCCACGGACAGCAGCAGAACACGGGCCCTTACGGTGATGGTGACAGGGGCATTCATGGAGGCATCCTTTTCCTGGTACAGGCTCCAATCTGCTGCAATTTATGACCTGCCCACGGTTCTTATCTGAGCTTCGGGCTATTTCTAGAGAGTTTGTCAGATGTGGCTGAGATTAAACCTGCTGTGATTGACCTCCTCTCCTCACTCCTCTCTCCAGGCACCCTCCACTCAGCCTCCAGGCATCCCTCCAAAAGCAGCTCTGATTACGCTGACTCCCTGATTAAAACCCTCAGGAGCTCCACAGTGTCCTCCAGATGTCAAGTCCAAGCTCCATGACATTCAAGAGCCTTCACATTCTGGCTTTAATCTCCCTTTTCCCTGTTGTCTTCTGCTGCCAGCGACACCCACCCACCACCCTCACACACACACACACACACACACACACACACACACACACACACAGCAAAACCACAAGTCTTTGCATACACCAGGTGCTGATATATCTCCTAGCCTTTTCTCTCTCCCTAGAATGCAAACCCCTCTACTCTGTCTGTCAAACTCCTACTCATCCTTCAAGGCCCAGGTCAAAATTCACCTTCCCTGTAAAGTCTCCCTATCTGCTTCCCACACCCATTGAAGGCAGAACTAAAAAAATCCTCTTATATTCCTGTAACATTTTACTACTTTCACCATATCGTGGAGGGATTGCAGGTTCCTTGAAGACAGGAGCCATATCGTATTGACCTCTAGTTCCCCTGAAACCACTGCAGTTCCTGACATAAAGCAGGCAGTCAGTAAGTGCTCCATGATGCTATGTCCATAGGCATTATCCCATTCCACAGATCTCATGACACTTTGTAAACACATCACTGGTTAGAGCTGTGGCTGACCCACCTGCTAAGATTCAGTGGTAGATGCTGAAGTCCACATGCGGGTGGAGTTCCTCTGCTCCTCCACCACCACCTGCCGACCTGGCCCGCCCTCAGTCCAGTGGAGGCGCCTGCTCCATCTCCTATCCTCTCTGCTGCCTGCCCTTTCTCTTTGCTTCTAGTGCCCTGCACTTCTTCATAAATCAGCTAAATTTGTGGGCTGGCCCAAGGTGAAGGGCTACGGACAGAATATAGAAAACCCTTCAGAAACCAAGGGCAGAGAATACAGTTGGGTGTCTTGAGAAACTGGAAAAGGAGGGATTCTTGGGCTATCCAACCTTCACCTCTTTCTGCCTCTTCCTACTTAGCTCCTCTGTTTAATCATCTTTTACATGCCACCAACTCCCTCCCACCCCCCACCACTGATTGCATTGATTAGAGAGAGAGAGGAACATCCATCAGTCGTCTCCCACCCGTACCCCATCAGAATGAAACCCACAACCCCCTGGTGCATAGAACGACACTTCAACCAACTAAGCCATTGGACCAGGGCTCAGCTCTCCGTACTTTAATAAGACCATTCCTTTCAGTCCCAAAATCTGAAAAGAAGGCTCTGATCGTCCCCTTCCCACCCCATTGTAGCCTTGGCTCAGGTGTCCTGCCCTGGTCCCATCAGCAGGACTGGGAAGGGAGTTCAGATCACGTGGCTGGGTGTGATTCCCCTGACGGAGGATGGAGGAGGAGAGAACAGTTAGGTTTAGCGACTGCGCCTCCAGCTAAGGTAAGGACATGTTTCAATCCTGAGCAAGCCCTCAAGCACTGCTGTTTGGAGGTGGACCACCCAGTCATGGCCCAGGGACTACCTTCTATGCAATTTCCAAGCAGCCCCTATTAGACAGGAGAATGAAGGGAAGGGTCTCTAGCTCAAAAGAGAAATTTGAACTGGAGGTAAAATATGGTTATCATCAGATAAGTGGTCAACAAATACTGGAAAGAGTGGGGAAGGCCATGGTGGGCTTGGGCTATACACACATAAACAGATTCCCAGAAAGGGTGAGGAGAGTGAGAGGACACTGGGAACAGGATGCTGGGATGTTTCTAGAGTTGGCAAAGGAAGAAAATCCCCGTGGAATGGAAAACCAGAACCCAGCTAGGATGGGACAGAGTTTGGAGAAAGGGCGTAAATTTGTAAAGAGATCAAATGAGGTGGGATGAACTGCTGAGAAGTGGAGGGAAGTGGGTGGGAAGGGAAGGGGGAAGCTGTGAAGGAGATTGAGACAGCTAGCCAGCCAAAGGCTTGGTTGAGAGGGGGGCATGTCCTGGGAGGTAGGGGTGGATAGCAGAGGGGAGCTTAGTGTCCCACAGAATCTTTTTCCCAGGATACGGTTTATTTGAAAATGTTTAAAAGCTGATGGGGAAAAGCCAATCTATTCAGAGAGGTTGAGAAACAGGTGAGAGTGGAAGGTGCGTGGAAGGAAATTATATCGAGGGTTTGGGACCTGAAAGATCACACCTGGGAACAGGGAATGCGGGTGGAGTCTCCACCACAGGGAATGCCTCCACCACAGGCGGTCGCGGGTCCCAAGGTCCGGGCAGCCCGGGTGGGCTCCTGTGCAGCACGTGACGACGGTGCCCTCTAGTGGCGATCATCAGCATTGCAGGGCACGCGGAGCCCCTGTTGGCAGGAGACCCCAGCAAGAGGCGCGACCTGAGCGGCGGGCTGCCCAGGGGACCCTCAAGCACAAAAGAAATGGGGGGAGAAACCATTTGGATGGGCGACATTTATCAGCTTTTCCTGCACTTCTACTTAGTGAAGGGGTGAGGGAAAAAAAAATCAAGCAAGCTCGACCAATTAGCCAAAGCAACAGTTACGCCCGGAGCTACACAAATAACGAGTCTGAGTCAGCCCTATAATGTGGATTCAGACCTGTTGTGACCCGCCAGGCACAGAGCATCTGTAGCCGGTGCAGCACGGCGGGCATCCGGGTCGGAAGGCTTTGCAGCCCAGACCAGAGAAAGGGAGAGGGAAGAAGCCTGCCAGCGGGGGAGAGCAGGCATCGGCTGCACAATGCTGCCATCTAGCGGACAGCCCCGGGAATGCTCTGCCTGCCCGGGGCGTGCCGGTGGCCGTGGCACGTCCATGCCCTGGGAGCGTGTCCAGCTCAACAGTAGCCCCGGGATCTGTTATTAGCAGGCGGTTTTCAGCTTAACGACACCGGCACTCACTGGCTCGCCTAGCTACTCAGGAAAATATGCAGGTGTTTTGTGTTTGGGGCATTTGGATTTTCCATCTTCTTATGGCAACAACAAAGAAGCTTCTGAAAGCAGAAACACTCCCACAGCCCAGCCGGTGTGGATCGGTGGTTGAGCGTTGAACTATGAACCAGGAGGTCACGGTGCCCTGGTCAAGGCACATGCCCCGGTTGCAGGCTCAATCCCCAATGAGCGGCATGCAGGAGGCAGCCAAACAGTGATTCTCACTCATCACTGATGTTTCTCTCTCTCTTCCTCTCTCTTCCTCTCTGAAATCAATAAAAATATTTTTTTAAAGAGAAAGAAAGAAACACTCCTATGGCCAAACCAGATAAAAATCTCCATTAAGTACGTGCATATAAAACAAAGCACGTCTGTCTGGGCTCTGGAATGTGTGGGTGGTGGCTTTAAGGTCCGAGGTCATTCTCAGCCTTACAGATCTGTGAAGCACGTGGAAAAGGGGTTTACATCTTAAATCTGTTAGCTTCTCTGGGCTCAGTTTCATTGTCAGTAACATGGCAATAAAGTCAGCCGCACAGGAAGGCTTTGAGGACCAGACACACTGATCCTTGAGAAGAGCGTGGGAAGTATAAAGCTCGGCGTCATCGCTGGATGTGACCGAGTGCCAATTCTCCTTCCAAACCAGAGCGAGATGCCATCTGGCAGTGGTCAGTGTTGAAGCGACAGTTTGAGAATCTCCATTCTATTCCCCCCGATACTGTGTTCAATAAAACCTGGCTTCCGGAATGGCCTTCCCATACCATCCCTAAGGATCTTATTAAAAAACAGTTACATCGCTTTCACAAAAAGCACAATACCTGGGGGCAGGGGCTGGGAGAAAGGGGGTAAAGGTGGGGGGGGGATGGACATCTGTAATACTATCAACAACTAAAAATACATTAAAAAAATAAAAATAAAAAGCATACCTCTGTCCTGGAGAACAGAAACCAGAGAATGACAAGGGCATTTGTTTTTTGGAGGAGTATTTGTCCACTCAAAATATATCTCGGTCTTACTTTTGACAGCTAAACAAACAAATGCTAGGTGTCTTTGCAGTGTGCATGATTTTCTCCGTACCACGAAGGAGAAAACTGAGGTTCATAGAGGTTAATTGCTCAAGGTCACAAAGCATGTAAGTGATGAGTATTAGACTCCTAATTGGGAGAGAGAAAATCAAGGAACTTTGAACAAAGCCAGCCTTGGTCTTATGCAGTATAAGGGACCATCCATAACATAATTTTAGATGCAATAATGAGGACTTCCCTGCCTGGAAAAAAAAAAAAAAGCACTTTCCCTGCCTGCCTGTAGAAAAAAATGTGACCATTAGAGAATAATTCCTCTAGTTTAAGGCAGTTCTGTTCCCTTTTTGGAAAAGCAAATCCTCCTGAGAATGGCAATAAGTTCTTTAGTCGTTTATCCCTAAGAGGAAGTTTATTATACTCTTCCCCAGAGAGCAGCCTTTGATAAAGAGATGGATAGGACACACATAACGAGTCTGAATAAAAAGAAAAGGGGTAGAGAAAGGGAGGGAGTTTGCCCAAAATTGCCTATTTCACTGTTTTACCCAGAGCTTTGGCTTTGATGATAGGGTGCAGTTTTGGTGCCAAAATATCAGATACTGAAAGAGAACAAAGATGGGAGGCTCACATTTCCTGATTTCAAACTCACTGTGAATCTGTGGTGACTGGTGTAAGTGTGGTACTGGCACAAGGACTGACATGTAAATGGAATGAAATGGAGAGTCTGGAATAAACCTTAACACCATGGTCAATTGATTTTTGACCAAGATGCCAAGAAAATTTGTGAATATTACATCCATTTGCAGCAAGAATTCAGGATCTGGAAAAGGGGCTGCACACAAATAAATACACTAGACAAAGAAATATAAATTTATAAGGCATGGGGGAGCCAGACAGATAACTTCCCTCTAGTGGAGAAGCTCTCTGAATCCCCAGACCCATCAGCTTTTATTCACTTGAATACATATTTGCCCTTTAGCAAAGCAAACAGGTATATCAAAGGTAAAGTTTGGTAAACAATAAAGGATTATCAGGTTAGGGGATTGCCTTCAATCATTCAGTCAGCAGTAGGGTAATATAATGCTGATTTTTTTTCAGCCCTGCTGAATATCAAAGTCCATCAGCCTTCTAACAGACTTCTTGCATTTGTATGTTAACTACTGTTGGTCTTTGCCTTCAGCAAAAATTTAATGTGGGAAAATAGCCTTTTCAACAAATGCTGGGAAAACTGGATATCCACAAGTAAAACAATGAAATTGGACCCTTTGCTCACACTATATACAAAAATTAATCCAACGTGGTTTATAAATCTAAACATCAGAGCCAAAGCTAGAAAGGTCTTAGAAGAAAATATGAGAATAAATCTTCATAATCTCAGGTTAGGCAAAGCTTTCTTAGGTATGACATTAAAAGCACAAAGAACAAAAGTAAAAATAAATAAAGTGGACCTATTTGAAGGACACTCTGAAAGGCACTCTCTAAAAAGTGAAAAGAATGAGAGGAAACATTTGCAAATCAAGTATCTGCTAAGGAAATTGTGTCTAAAATGTATTAAAATTTTACATAAGTTAATAATAATAAAAAAGATACACAAATGGCCAATAAGCACATGAAAAGATCGTCAGCATTGTCACTATCAGGGAAGTGCAAGTCAAAACCTCAGTAAGTTATCACTTCACACTCAGCCACATGTGTATAAAGAACCTTCTAGATGATTCCAGCCTGTCATTCAAGTCTTCCCATGAGCCTCAGATATGGTGGAGCAGTGAAGCAGATAAGATATCCTTGGGTGTGATGTCCAAATCCCAGAGCCATAGGATCCACACACAAAACAAATGGCTTACAATTGTAAGTTTGGAATAGTGTGAAATGCTGGCGTAGATATCCAGAATGTTGTTCTAAAGTAAGCTCAAATTCTGTCCCTCTATCAACCTGACCAACACAGGACCAACTAACAGGAGAAGAGCATAGGGGTCTCTGTGTAAAAATTACCACCCCACCACCAATATAAACCATTAATTAGACACATTAAATGCTAGAGCAGTGCTAAGTGCCTTCTATATTTTGCCACCTATTCTCCTGGAAACCCACCCAGTGTGCGGCATGAGCCCCATTGTACAGATAAGAAAGCTGTGATCATGCAACCTTTGAATGACTTGCCCATGGTCACATGAGCAGACAGCCAGAACTCATATCCACACTAACCTGACCACACTCCCACCACATCCCAATCCATGTGCTTCCCTCACAATGCAGCACCCACCCAATGTAGCTTTCCACCAGGAATGCAAGCAAGATGTTGAGGCATATAAAAAATTATGAAATTTTTAGATTCACTGTCAAAACTTCATAAAACATGCAGAATGCCAAGTGTCAGAGTGGTTCAAGGTGTGTATTTTCAGTAACTCACCTTACCAAAGGAAATCCTATATAATAAAAGCCTAATATGCAAACCAACTGAATGGCAGAATGACAGGTAAAACGACAGGTTGCTATGATGCGCACTGGCCACCAGGGGTCAGACACTCAATGCAGGAGCTGCCTCAGCCTGCAGGCTCCAGGCCAGCCAAGATGGGTGCCAGTGGGGGGAGGGGGGGGGCGGGCCTCCAATCGCCCCACCTGTTGCCCCACGATCAGCCCTGATCACCGGCCAGGCCTAGGGACACTACCCGTGCATGAATTTCATGAACTGGGCCTCCATTTTAAATAATAAAAAGCCTTTCCACTCTAGGTCAGGCATGGGGTATAGACCTGTGGACACAAGGAGGTGGCCAAATTGTGGGAGATGGTCCAGTGGTCCAGACCCTTTAAGAAAAGGCCACAGCCTAGGGTAACCTGAGGGAAGTAGGCTAGACTTCACCTCTGGATCATCCCAAGCACCTCATCACACAACACACCCCTAAGCAGTAATGTAATTATTCACTATGAAAGTTGTAATAGCCAGGGTGCTCCAAAGAAGAAAAACAAACGGGGGGGGGGGGGGGGGGGGAGATGAGAGAAAGAGAGAGAGAGATACGTATTGTAAGGAATTAGCTCACATGACCATGGAGGCTGGACAGTCCCAAGATCTGGAGTCAGAAAGCTGGAGACTCAGCAGAGCTGGTGGTGTAGCCCCAGTACAAGTCTGATAAAAGGAAAAGACCAATGTCCAGCTTAAGCAGTCAGCCCACTGGAGTTCCCTTTCACTCAGCCTTTAGTGCTTCAGGCCTTCACCTGATTGGATGAGGCCCGTCCACAATGGGGTGAGCAATCTGCTTTACTCAGCCTATCCATTCAAATAATACACCTTAAGACACTCTCACAGAATAACGTCAGGCCAACTGTCTGGGCACTCCATGGGTCAGCCAAGTTGGCAGATAAAATTCGCCAGCACAATGTCCATCGCTCTTCCCAGAATATAAGCTCCCCAAGGCCAGTGACTGTTTCCTGTTCCCAGACGTAGGCCCAGAGCTGGCATAGCAGTCCTTCACCAAGAAGATGCTCCATAAATCTTTGCTGAATGAATGAGGCATGCTTCTTCACTGACACTAAACTGCCGAGTCCCTCGGAGCGCCTGATTGTGGCCATGCTTACCTGAGTGTGAAATCACACCCAGGCAGGGAACTGCCTTTTAAATGTCCAGGTCCATGCAGAGGGCCTCTCCAGCACCCACCAGTAACAGTGATATCAAACGAGAAGCAGAGGCTAAACATAGAGTCATTTTTATGCAGGTGAATCTAAAGTGAGCCAAGAGGAAGGGCACCTTTTGAGAAGGAAGAAGGTGCAGTCCGTGGAGTGAGCTGGTGTCCTCTCCAGCCCCCCGCATGAGCTTCTGGTAAAGACACAGGAGATTCACAGGAAACAAACCAGCTGCAAGAACACAGAATCAGCGCACTCTCTGTGGTGCGAGCAAAGACTTGCTCTCACTCTCTGCCAGTTTTGGAATATTCCCAGGAGTTCAGGAAGGTGTGGCCGGGGACACCTGCAGGGAATGACGCCAGAAGCAGTCACATGAGAAAGACCGTTACCGACTCACCTGTGGCCCTCACAGCTGCGCCCAATCCCATTGCGCACACACCTTTGAATTTCCCTAAGAGCTTGTGAATGTCAGAGGCATTTAGAAATCTACTGTCTTCTCCTAGTCTCTGATTTCTGCATTGGCCTCCTAGCTCCCTTGACATTAACCTCCTACCAAAGGTTATTAAATGCATGTCCCCATTCATGATCCGTCAGCCTCTATATCTCTCGGAAAGGTAACAGAGGGGAAGGGAACCAGCCCACGTGGCTTTTGGCCCACGGTGGTCTTGGAAATCTGCAAGCAAGGTTTCCAGAGCCTTCTTCCGGGTTGTTAGTACCAGCTGCAGGCCGTGGGCTGACAAAGCAGTTGCAGGCATGTGTTGTTTTCTCATCTGCAGAATAAAGCCGGGCTGTTTCCTTCTCTCTCCCGAAGTAAAAAGGGAATCATGAGTACCTCGTAAATTATCTCAGTGAGACAAAAACAAAAAAAGTTTAAGACACCTCCTGCTTCCGTAGAGCCGTGCAGAGGAGCAGGGGAAACACGCAGCACTTCCAGGCAGCCTGCAGGGACCACCCCCTCTCAGGTCTGCTGGGAGGACAGGGCCTCTGAGGAAGCAGGTGCAGAGGAGCAGGCACATGGAGAAGGGAAAGAAGGTGGAGAAAGCGTAAAAAGAGGATGGTTTTAGTAACAGGAGGACGCCTACCTGGTAGATGTGAAAGTAAGCTGCCCAGCCCAGGCTCCAGGGAAGGCCTTGCCGCTTAGCTGCAGGGGTGTGGACAGCAGGCAGCCTCCAGATGTCCACTGAGGGTCTGCCTCTGCCACAGGAGCCGCCTCACCCAAGGCCCACCTTCCTGGTGGCTGAGTCCAGCAGGGAAATTAAAGGCCCATCCTCATGGCCCCTCGGGACAACGCACATGAACAGTACTCATTTCAGGGCTCCTGACATGGCTAAGGCTCTGTAGGGCCTGCAGCTCATTTCTCCCTCTGCCCAGTCCTGCTTCCTTCCCTTTCTGCTCACAGGAGCTGGTCCCTAATAAAGGTCTTGCACCTCCAACTCCATCTCAGCATCTGCTTCTGAAAACCCAACCTACAATGGTCTAGATTCTACTATACTGGATATTTCACATACATTGCCCCTCTTACTGTAAACTATTTGTGACACATATTATTAGCATATATAAAATTGAGGAAACCAAGGCTCTAAGAGGTTTAATAATTTGCCCTTGGCAGAAGTGGGGTTGATCCCTCATGAGTGTGTGCAATCACCCTGGGCTTGCTGGTGGGAAGACCTTTCGAGTGAATCTCTGGTGACCTGAAATGTGCACAAAGTCAGGGATGGGGTGAACCCCTTTAAGGGAAGAGCAGAGATGGAGAAAAACTGCAGCCACCTTTTGATGAGATTTCAGGTTTCTTGGAAGGTCCCCTACACTCAAAATACCCCTCCCACCTGGCCAACTTCTGACTACAATTCCTTTCCTTCCAGAATTAGAAAGAGAAAATCCTATATAATAAAAGGCTAATATGCAAATTGACCAAACGGCAGAACAACTGGTCACTATGACGTGCACTGACTACCAGAGGGCAGATACTCAATGCAGGAGCTGCCCCCTGGTGGTCAGTGAGCTCCCACAGAGGTAGTGCCACTCAGCCAGAAGCCAGGCTCACAGCTGGCAAGTGCAGCAGCAGTGGTGGGAACCTCTCCCGCTTCTGCAGCAGTGCGAAGGATATCAGTGCTAAGGATATCTGACTGCCAGCTTCGGGGAGTGGGCCAAAGTTGGCAGTCAGACATCCCCCAAAGGCTCCCAGACTGCAAGAGGGTACATGCCAGGGTGAGGGACCACCCCCACCCTCGAATACACAAATTTCGTGCACTGGGCCTCTAGTAATATATAAATCCTGAGGGCAGTATTTCATCTCCATGGTCACATCAGCAAACTCCAACACCCCTTTCTTTGTTCCTGCCCATCATCCTCTGCTTTGCCTCCCTGTCTCTATGCTGCCTTAGATCCCTCCTATCATGAGGGAAGTGATTAACAAATGAACTCCTTTAGAGTGACATGCAGAAAACAAAGATGACTCAGCAAGGGGCTAATGTGGAACCCAAGCACGGGGTTCCAGGTTGGGAAGATATTTTAAAGAAGGAGGATCACGACATTTGCTCTCACTTTATAGATTTGCATTTACTGTTTATTTCTTCCTACTTACATTGTCTATAGTTGAGATATGGTGGACAATAGTCTTTTAATAACTGTCAAGAGGTAAAAATAGCTATTCTTTACAAGGCATGGTTAACATAGATGTTTTCTAACAGCCCAAATAGAATTCTTCATTAAGTCTCTAAATTATAACAAATAATTAAGAAAATATTTTTTACATAAAAATACATGAAACCTAAGTTTACTGGTCCTCTCAATCATTACTTAATTCAAGCATACCTTCCCTGCACTGAGTGACTATCGCCCTGACTCTCAGCCTATATAACATATCCCGGTGATGATGCTCTAGCTCACATCTGAGTTTCACCATCCTTGACCTTGGCAGGTCTCTAAATCCTCTACCCAGTGAAGGGGTCCAGAATGTACCAACCCAAACTAGTCCGCTTTAGCATAAAGATTGTTTTGAGCTAAAGGTAATTGAGAATCACAGATGCAGAAAGAGTTCTCTGTCCTCCTCTTACCTTCCTAAAACCAGGGCATTAATTACCCTCTGTGAAGGTATTTCCCTCCAAATCCCATTCCATGAAGAGAGGAGCATTCTTGCCCTAACCGGTTTGGCTCAATGGATAGAGTGTTGGCCTGTGGACTGAAGTGTCCCGGGTTCGATTCTGGTCAAGGGCATGTACCTGAGTTGCTGGCACATCCCCAGTGGGAAGTGTGCGGGAGGCAGCTGATCGATATTTCTCTCTCATCGATGTTTCTAACTCTCTATCCCTCTCCCTTCCTCTCTGTAAAAAATCAATAAAATATATTTTTTAAAAAAAAGAGAGGAGCATTCTTATCACACTGGGAAGAATTTACATAAATATACCTTATTAAATAAGCTTTAGCTCCCATTCATTCCCCCAGGCATTAGTCACTTCCCTGTGTGTGTACAATCATAAAGTTCATTGAAGCATTGTTTGCTGCAGCAAAGAGTTGGTACTAGACTAGTGTCATTCAATAGAACCCTGCCTCATTTTATGCATTTATGATGCTAATAAATAGTAAAACACAACCCTCATCTTAGACTGAAAGATTCAGAGCTAGAAGGCACCTTAGGTCAGGTATTCCACATCTACTTTCCGATAGATGCAAAATCTGAAGCCAACAAAGGTAAAAGGACTCAGCTAATGTTACCCAGCTAATTCTTCAGAGCCAAGACAAGATCCTTTATCTCCTGGCAGTCTTTCCTCCTCTATATCATGCTGGGTCTGAAATTCTGATGTGCTGGTCACTGTTAGACAATGGCTGGAGTCTGGCATTTCACTGTAAAATCAATAACCCCAATGCAAAAGTTAAATCAACATTACACTCAGTGTCAATGATAACAAATTGCACAGCTCTAAGCTAACTGTCGGACGCAAGAAACGTTCAAACCTGGAGAGAATTTTTATGAGTTTATTTGAGCCAAACACAACAATTTCCGGGAAGCAAAGTTTCAACAGATTGAGAAAATGCTCCAGAGAATGGTAGTTTTACAGCTTATTTTATACATTAGAATCAAAGGAGGAGATGTAAAGGGTTACATGAAATTCATTGGTGGTAGATCAAGAGGGTGGGAGAAAGCAAAGTGGAGCAAATCACTGAGATCAGATAAGATTAAAATGGAGACACACATACTTCTTTTACATTGGTAGGTATAGGATAGTTAACAATTAACATGTACAGCACATAAAGGTGGTATTTGGGGAACAAGATAACAATGAAGGATTCTTTGGTCTTGTGCTGTAGGGTGAAGGTGTGCCCTGATCAGTCTGGAAAAGGAGATTACTCTGGCATTTCAAAGATCTGCTATCTGAAATGAAAAAAAAAAAACGAAGATGGGCCTATTTAAGGTGAAGCTTGACCTTTCTTAAGAAACCTACAGGCCTAGAATGTGACTACTCGCCATGATCCACTTTCAGTTAGGAATTTTTAAGTTCAGAGAATCTTATATGGTTACTTTCTGTCTCTGAGTTTGTAAGGCCTGTCATGCACACCTCCCCTGAGCTTGTCAGATTTAATATGTGGCCCCTTTTTTGCCCACATGATGAAAACTCACACACGTGCTCGATACCCCAAAACTTCAGCAGCTGAACGCCTGTGCTCAGCCCCGGTAATAAAGCAGTTGAGACGCTCTGCCTTCAAGTCACAAGAGATATGATCTCGGCCTGAGATTCTCCAATAACAGAAGTGAATGATAGTTCTTCGCCTGAAAATACATATTGATTGTTGGCTGTGAATTTCACCATGGATAATGCAGAAGTCACCATCCTTCAAAGGTGTGTGAATTGAAGTTGCTGTTGCCTAGTCCTTGCAGGATGATTTGTAGCAAAAGACAAGACAAGGCAGGAGAAATGTCCATACCCAGGTCAGGCTGAATGGTCTCCAGCCAATTTTCCTTCTTGGATTATGTGATCTTCTCTTTGAAGGTTCCAGTGGAATGCATGCAAAAGGCAGGCTGATTGCTCTGTTTGACTAAGATGAAGGCACTTTCATAGTCTCATCTTTTTCAGAATTGAATTCCTCAAAAGTCACTCCATATTCCCAGGCCCAGCTATTTAACAACTTATATCTCTGATGTCTGGGCCTACCCCAAGTTGTACACACTTTATGCTTGGCGGTGAATGGGACCAAACAGAAACCAGCACACACACGGTGTCATCATCGTACCCCAAACCAGACCAGACTCCATCTTCCCTGCTCAAATGCAGCAGTAGTTGTTTGTTGTCATCACTCTCTGATGATGAAACCCATTCAGGATTACTGGCTAATTTGGCTGCCAGGATACTTTTCAATCACACAGAGGCAGTTGGCTGTTGCTGGTCAACTGAGGAAAAGAACAGTCTGTCTGAGCATCAGCTTCAAGCTACACAAACTCTAACACTGTGCTACTCATAACCCAGGACACCGGAGTCTGATGAACTCAGAGATTTAAATACAAAGTTTATCACAGGATAAGAATTGCAGGATTCAAAGGTTCCCAAAAGTTCCCCCTAATCCCAAAATCTTTCCTCAGCAACCTTTATACCTAAAATGTCACCATTAGAAATGTGTTGCATTAGAGTTCAATCACATTAGGGTCTCAAAGTGGCCCTTATAATAATGCCAATACCACTGAGAGGGCTAAATATTACCTCCACCTTCTCAGAAATGTCTTCTAAGATGACAGGCACTGACCACAAGGCTTTATGAGAACATGAATCATTCCAACTTAGAGAGACATGAGGAAGAGGAAGAGCATTACAGAAAAAGGCGCAGAAAGACACCCAGATACTCTCTGAAGTAAGCCAGGATCACTTCAAGTAAAACATTAAGTCTAGTTTATAAGAGAAGTCAGTGCCAGTGGATAGGACACTGGATTGGACAGAATTGCACAGGACATTCCTGGAACCTCAGTAAGTCCCAAGAGAGGATTTCCACACCTTTCCAGCTCTATAACTCACTTCATCGATTGATCCCAGATGCCTAATGAGGGAGACACTGACAGCATGGAGGATTTGAAGAAGAGAAACACACTATTTAGTATAATCAAGTGTCATTAAATAGGTTTTTAATGCTTAATATAATCAGCAAGACAAATTAGTTGACTTCACCTTTTTTTAAAGTATAAAATATCAGTTAGAGCAGCACAAAAAAAAAATTTTTCCTTAGATAGACCAAAGCTTTATCATTGCTGTCAGCTCTTGCTTTGTCTAACTAATGACTTAATTATTTCTCCCCCCCCCCTCACTGACTTAATCATCTTTCTCCTTCCCTTGAGTAAGAGCAGAGTCAATTCCTCCCCACACTCTCAATTGATACTCAGACCTCTTTATCATCCCTTTTCAGGAAGGTCTCTACTGACTGACATTCTTCTGCTCTAAAAGGACCCTATTACCCAGAGCTCCCATGTTCACTTGCTTTTCTGGCTTGTTTTACATGAGTATTACAGATAGAGGTGATGCTGAATGTGTAGACGCTCCCAGCCCACCTACTTCACTTATATTAGTTTATCTCTTGTGTTTTAGCTCAAACTCACCTGAGATTATCCACTGTAACCTTCATCAGGGCCAGTAGGTCCCTAAGAAAATCTGGCTGGAGATAAATCCTTCAAATTTTCTACTCTCACTCTTGGAATGTACTCATCTCATTATCCATCATTCCTCCTTCAAACCCGTCTCAAGATAAATGCTATACCACCTCCCTTTGGAGAAAACTACCTCAGCTTTCTCTTCTTCTTGTCCATTTTCCTTTTGTTGTATCTTGAAATGTTAACTTTCTACTCCAAGCCACCACCTCATCATAAATGCTCCTTTCTCTCCACCCTTTTACTCTCTCTCTTTCTAAATATGCACCTGACTCCCCAAATTAAAAAAAACATCATAATTCTCTCTCCACATAACAAGTGCAAACATTAATTCAGTGACTACTAGGAGTCCTTGAACTTTTTAAACAGGGGGCCAGTTCACTGTCCCTGAGACCGTTGGAGGGCCGGATTATAGTTTAAAAAAAAAAAAAAAAACTATGAACAAATTCTATGCACACTGCACATATCTTATTTTAAGCAGGACAGGCAGCGGCCCGAGGCCGTAGTTCGAGGATGCCTGGTAAACTTTATGTCTTTTAAGCCGAACATCTAAAGTGCCAGTCACACTGTGGATGCTCCAAATACTGCAGTTCTCTTTCCCCAACTTGTGATGGATTTGCTCCTCAGCCTTCCAGCCGAGCCAGGGTGGTGCCACACAGTGAAAGATCACAGACAGCTCTTTAAGGCCAGGCAGACGTAGGTGTCCCTCCCAGCTCCCAGTTACCATCGTATCTATATAACGCTGTGGGTTGTTGACAATGTGGAGGGATTGTACATAGTGAATCAAGTGGGATTTTCCCCTCTCCCACCATCAAGAGCAGGAGCCATGATCTCAATGATCTTTGTACCTATCTCTAGTCCCAAGAGACACACCAGGCAGATGGCGGTTGTTTAATACCTGTCTGTTGAACTAACATGCAACAGAGATAACTGGAGATGATAGCAAAGATAGTACCAGATGCCATAGAACTAAAGGGGAGGGCGGGGGACAGGATTTTCAGAAATGTCAAGAATTTCCTGGGCCCAGCTGGCATGGCTCAGTGGTTGAATGTCAACCTATGAACCAGGAAGTCCCAGTCAGGGCACATGCCTGGGTTGCAGGCTCTGTCCCCAGTAGGAGGCATGCAGGAGGCAACTGATCAATGATTCTCATCATTGATGTTTCTCTCTCTCTCCCTCTCCCTTCCTCTCTGAAATCAATAAAAATGTATTTAATAAATAAATAAAAAATTCCAGGAAGTTAAGAGCAACTATCTAGAAATGGACAAGAGGAGAAAGCGTACGGCAGGAGGTGGTTTGATCACCACAGGGCAGGGGGTAAAGTAAGAAACTAAAGATTGTCAGAACAAGAGTTTCTGACATTTGGTTCTCTACTCCTTTCTAAAAATAATATCAATTATAAATTTCTATAACAATTTTTGAATGACTCTACAATATTTCTATGGATATTTTCAGTCATGAAGTATTTTTTATGTCAATCCTCCCTTTTGTCCAAAAAAAAAAAAAAAACACACACACACAACACAGCAAGAATTTTAAACTTATTTGGGTTGGGTGCAGGGAAAAAAGGAAAAAGAAACTGGAGGGAGGATTAATCATCTAAAAGAACATCAAGGATCATTTGGGCCCTAACCAGTTTGGCTCAGTGGGTGGAGCGTCGGCCTGCAGACTGAAGGGTCCCAGGTTCGATTCCGGTCAAGGGCATGTACCTTGGTTGCGGGCACAAACCCAGTAGGGGGTGTGCAGGAGGCAGCTGATCGATGTTTCTCTCTCATCGATGTTTCTAACTCTCTATCCCTCTCTCTTCCTCTCTGTAAAAAAAAGAAGAAGAAGGAGAATCATTTGGGCATAGAACTCCAGAAACTAAAAAATACCTCATCTTAGGTCCAGATAGAAGAAAGATGTCAGCTTCTCTACATCTTTCTCTACAGCTTCCCTTCCAACTCTTTTGAAAAGGCATCCTTGAGTGAGGCCCTGCCCTATTTTAGCCTTCAATGTTTTGAAATCATGTAGCATTTTATACTCCAAAATTTTAGCCATTTGTTTGTTTTGTTGAAAGTGTATAGAGAGTTGCAGAAGGAAATCCCTGTTTTATTTGAAACTAGAAGCTCCATGTAATCATTTAAGCTAAAGATGATTGATCAACAATTCTCCATGTGGAAGAGAATTCTCTTTCGTGGGAGGAAAGGAAGGTGTCAGTGTCTTAAGTTCTCGGAGATTGTTCCTAAAGCATTTTCACCGATCACAAGATCCAAAAGCCAGAAGGCCTTTATCGGAAAGAAACATCATAGAGGCAGATACTGATGGCATGAGGGTCCCATTACCAAGAGAAGCCAGGGGGTAGTAAGGTCCTACCTATTTGAAGAGAACATGACCTGTTTTCCCACATGCTTGATAATAAATGTGAAATACTATCTTTACCACAAGTTTTGAAAACCTAATACATTCTGAAGATGGGATTATGAATTTTTTATATTTTCTTCTTTGTTCTTTCTCTTTGTAACCCAAATAAAACTGGATATTTCATGATCAGTTACAACACCGTTTTGCATGCAAAAGATTCCAAAAGAATACATTGAGAAGCAATTTAAATGTGTGTATAGAAATCTTTTGAAAAGGATGGGAAAGGGGTATTAGATGGAGTGAAACTTGGGAAAACTTCTTTAAATTTTTTTTCTCCTTGGCAACTTCATACAAAACTCCATCCTTCTTCCTCTCCCTCCCACCCCAACCACTTGTTCTATTCTGTTCTTCCAATAGGTCTGCACTCTTTCCACTAAAAATCAGTCTAATCCCTGTCTCCCAGTTCTGCAGCCTCCTATTTCCTCAATATGCATGGAAAAGACTAGATCCTAGCCTTAGGATATGTGACGCTACAGAATCTGAAGAAAGAGACTAGACTAGCAGTGGAGAAAGCTGTGATTACTTACTTATATATACATTAGTACTTTCTAATGTCACCAATTCTATCCTATCTGGGTTTTTTATTTTAATGGAACATGCGTAACTTTTAATTGTGTAAAATTTTATTTTTTTTCCTTTCAATTTTATTTTATGCTTTTTGTTACCTGAGAATTAAACTCCCTTGTCACTTGTGGGAGCAAGGTGGAAGTTCTTGGGGCCCCGCTTGAAATCAGAATTTTCAGAAGTCCCCATAGGAGGATGGGATGTGGAAGAAGATTTTATTGGCCTGGAGTTACATTTCTTGGGTTCCACTGTGACTGGCCGACAGGCAGGCACCTTCCCACACCACTCGGACCTCACTGGGCATGCGTTTAAACTGCCTTTGTCCTGTCCCTACCCACATCGATTAATGGGGAACGTTAATGGAGAATGTTAAATGTGGCTTTTCGGCAAAGCCATGTAAATACATGTCTATATTATCTAACCTTCCCTTTACTCCTTTCCTGTTAAATAATAACCAGATTATTACAATGGCATTAGTTTCAGCTGTACAACTTACTAGTGAGCCAATCATATACTTTACAAAGTGTTCCAGTACCTACCCAGCACCATTCATAGTATTGCAATATTATCGAATATATTCCCTACGCTGTACTTTACAACCCTGTGATTATTTTGAAACTACCAATTTATACTTCTTAATCCCTTCACCTCTTCCACCAATCCCCCAACCACTCTCCCCTCTGGCAACCATCAGTCAGTCTTCTCTGTGTGTTTATGAGTCTGTTTCAATTTTATTTGTTTATTTTGTTCTTTAGATTCCATATATAAGTGAAATCACATGATATTTGTCATTCTACTACTGACTTATTTCACTAATCATAATACTCTCGAGGTCCATTCACTCGTCTACTGATGGATACTTGGGCTGCTTCCGAATCTTGGCTATTATAAATAGTGCTGCAATGAACATATGAGTGCATATATTGTTCCGAATTAGTATTTAGGGTTTCTTTGTAAAAATCCTCAGAAATGGAATCATTGAGTCAAAAGGTAGTTCCATTTTTTATTTTTTATTTTTGAGGAAACTTCATACTGTTTTACACAGTAGTTGCACCAATCTGCATTCCCACCAAAAGTTCACAAGGGTTCTCATTTCTTCACATCCTTATCAACACTTGTTATTTGTGGATTTATTGAGGAATCGTTCTGACAGGCGTAAGGTAATAATATCTCGTGTGAGTTTTAATTTGCATCTCTCTGATGATTAGTGACATTGAGCATCTTTTCATGTCTATTGGCCATCTGTATGTCCTCTTTGGAGAAGTGTCTATTCAGATCCTTTGCCCAGTTTTGAATTTGATTGTTTTTGTGTGTTTTTTGGTGTTGAGTAGGATGAATTTTTTATAAATTCTGCATATTACCCCTTATCAGATGTAAACATATGTAACTTTGTAATCAGAAAAAAATCATATTTTCTTTTTTCAATAAAGCATCTTTAAAATGTACTGTAAAACACTGGTGTCCAGATTTAGACTTTTGTAAACATATACTATTTTAATAAAAATCCTGAGGACTGCCTGGCCAGCATGGCTCGGTATACAAGCATCGACCTATGGACCAGGAGGTCAAGGTTCAATATCCTGTCAGGTCATATGCTAGGTTTTGGGCTTGATCCCTAGTGTGGGGAATGCAGGAGGCAGCCAATCAATGATTCTCTCTCATCATTGATGTTTCTATCTCTCTTCCTCTCTGAAATCAATAAAAATGTATTTTTTTAATCCTGAGGACTAACTCAGAGATAACAACTTTATATTTTGCCCAAACACAGAATTACTTTTTAAATCTGCAATCCTCATCATTTCATTAAAAGAGAGCGAGAGTATTTGGACCTGGTCGGGTAGTTTAGTTAGTTAGAATACCATCCTGATATGCTAAGGTGTGGGTTTGAACCCCAGTCAGAGTACATACAAGAATCAACCAATGAACACATAAATAAATAGTACAATAAACTGATGTTTCTCTCCTCTCTCTCTCTCTCTCTCTCTCTCTCTCTCTCTCTCTCTCTCCAAAAGTAAGTAATTAAATAAATAAGTAAATTTGAAAACAGAGTACTTTAACAACCATACAAGTAGGGTAGACATTATCTCATAATGAAATAAAATGTTTTAAATGGAATAATCTGGCTTTGCAAAAACTCACTAAGCTGTTTTCTTTCACTACTCAATGTGTACTGTGAACTATTGGGGCCGGAGCTGCTCTAAGCACTGGCATTTAAGAACCAGCAGCATCAGGTGATGGAAAAAACAAGAATGAAGTCAGGGCAGACTACTGAATGCAGAGGAAAAAATGAGGACTGGGAACCATCAGACAATGGGTCAGTAGAGCAGCTATAGGGAAGGAGGAAAAATCAAAAGCTGTGTGTGTCCAGGCTCCCACTTCAACCAAAGGCTTCCTTTCATTCAGCGCACTGTATTGGGCATCCGCCCAATCGGCCTAGTCTGGAATGCAAGGGTTCTTATCAACTGGCTAATGGTTTGGAGCAAGTCTTTAAATATTGAGTGATAAATAGCAAATAGTGACAGTAGAAAGAATTTGACTTCTGCCTTCTGTTGCTAAAAATTATATATTCTTATAAGTTGAGAACAAGGGACAGTTACATACATTTATCATTAACATATATTTTAACTTATTTGTCTTTCATTTCACTGAATTTCCATTACTCTTAACTACAAAGCACTATTCACTCACACCCAGACCCTCAAGCTCACTGCGATGGAAAAGCTGACATGGCTTTTTCATTGTGCTTTTATCATGTTTTGTTTTGTCTTTCTGGTGTTTTTATCCGGTTTTCTTTTGTCTTTCTCTTTTCTGAAATTTTTTGTAGTTTAGAATGTAAATCGGAGTATATCCAAACCAGATACATTTTAGTAGACGTTAAAGGGCTTAAAATTTATGCAACAAAATAAATCATTTGTTCTCAGTCAACAGAACTAAGTGATGAATTGTTGGGTTTTGTCAGCCGATTTCAGCTGCCAACTCGAGCCTGGCTGGCTAGCGAGGGTTGGTTGGGCTGATGAGCTCCACACATACTGGAGTCATGAAACCGGTCCAACAAACTTGGCCACCATCATCGAAGAGTGTTTTGTGTTTGTTTTTGTTTTTATTTCCACATGAGGGCCTCTACTTCGTTCGTATTAGGAACAATATACATGTTGATGCTTTTGAAAATAATAGCAGGTGGGAGCATGAGTTTAAAAGCATCATCGTTCTGATTTGTTTCAGAATCCCTTCAAGTTGCCTCCCTAGGAAGAAGCTCAGCTCACCTGCTTCTTAATCCGGCTCTACAAAATTCACTTGAAAGGGTTTGGCTTTTAAGTAAAGTTTAAAACCCCAAAAGAATAGGTTGCACATCAGGGGACACTAGAGAGTTACAACATAGAGTTGAAAATAAAGAGTATTTTTTAAGTTTCCTGTTGGTATTGACTACCAACCTCTGTTTCCCTTACCCAGCCCAGGCTGATAACAATTGCTTTATTTCTGAAGGTCAGCTTGGATTGCTGCCAGATGTGGCAAGGAAAGGGAAAATGAAGGGAAGATGGCTGACACCAGTTGATGGCTGGCAGTGTTGCCCCCAAAAGTGAAGAGAGATGAGTCTCTTTTCCCCTGTAGTTGGCCAAAGCCCCCTGTGGAAAATACATGTGACACCAACAGTCACTTCTGCTCTCCTACAAATCTGCACCTATTTTTTTGTGCTGATGCAGGCAGCTCACTTGATGGGCAGATCAGACCCTACACAGGTGGAGAGAATCAATCCCAAATCCCCCTCCAACAAAACTGAGGGGCAGCCTGGCTCTCCTGCCCAACTTGTAGGGTGTCGGTGTGGATGAGAGATCTGGGCCCGTAGGGCTTGGCACTCGCTGGAGCTCAAGCCTCTGAAGTTCATCCAATAATCCACCCCACAGGATGCAGGAGGTGTGGAGATAATGACTGTTTCCTGAATATCGTGCTGTTTAAAGAGCCCTGCTGCGGTGTTTGGAGAAATTCGGAATGTTTTTGCATCCCAGGTGCTGTGGGAGCTGCCTAGCTAAGCTAAGCAAGACGCATGCACTGCATTGAGAACAGGTGGTGGCTGGCCAGAGCGCTGGCAGTCAGGGAGGTGGTGGTTGTTTTTCTCGTTCCAGCAGTTGGCAGAGGAATGCATGCTTCCGTGCTATCAGTGGCCTTCCATCCTTGAAAAAAGAATGTTTACCCTGACACCAGGACACGAACTTGCTGTACACTGCTCAAAAGCTCTTCCGGAGCCAGAACCAAGTCCAAACCTGCAAGCTGCTATTCAGAAGAGTCCTCACTTTATCTCTGTTTTCAGTTGAAGCACTTTGGCTTGCAAAGCATCAGACCCACTCAAGGTACCTCCCTATGTGTGTGTTAGTGAAGAAATGCAAGGGAGAAAAAAGCAGAAATAGCTCCAGGGCTCAAAGGTACCAGAAACCCACCAGAAATCACCCCTGGCTCCTTAAATCTCTGAGACCACATAGCCCCTCCCATCTCCAGTTTCCTCACTGCTCCCCTCCCACCCAGCCCACCTCTCCCCCCTGCCCTACCACCCCCCTCTCCCCGAAACTATTTTCCTACTTGCTTGCCATGGCCCCCAGGCTGAGCAGGCCCTGGCTCTGTCATCTTCCCTGACCCTATTTGATATCGACTCTCCCAATTATATTGTATCAGATGACCCTGTTTTATCACTCCATTGCCTTTATCATTACGATGGACCAAAAGTTTGTATCCCCCAAAATTCACATGTTGAAACCAAATCCCCACGTGATGTTATTTGGAAGTGAGGCCTTTGGGATGTGGTTAGATCTTGCCTCAAGCTGATCCGTCCCTGCCAGAAAGGTTCGCCCCAACTAAGCCCCATCTCCCTGTATCCCTCCGTAGATGTTTCAGCTTCACTTCAGAATGCTCAGGTTTCACCTCTCCCAGATTCTGCCATTCGGAATTAGTCACTACTTTCCCTAAACCCAGGAATCCCCTTGCTGCAACCCCTGCTAGGGACCTATTCCAGGCTGCTTTCCAAGAGAAAGGTTAAGAATCCGATAACAAAATGCCACATAAAAACCCCTTACAATCTTATTCACAGAAAGATGGAGCTGAAGGGCAGCGGCCATGCCAGACACAGGAGGCTGCCATGAGTGTGTTCACATAGGGGGCATGGGTTCCTGAAGGTGGGCTTTGGAGAGTGACGTGGCAGCACAAACCGACATGAAAAAAGGCAGCGAGGGTCACAGGATAAATTCTACCCGTTATACAACTAAGATAAGCCCCGTTTTTACCCAAATGCAGGCTGTCTCCAGATTTTACCCTTGAGATCACTGGTTATTACTGGTAGGTTAATGTCACTGGGGTGCTTTTGAAAAATATCAATGCCCAGAGCCCATTCTAGAGATTGACTTAATTGCTCTGAGTCAGAACACAGCGATTGAGAACCACTGGCCTTGAGCTATATCGAAACCCATCTCTAGGAGAAAGACAAGGGATCTGATTTTAAAGTGGGCTGAGCATGCCCTGACCGGTTTGGCTCAGTGGATAGAGCATCAGCCTGTGGACTCTAGGGTCCCAGGTTCAATTCTGGTCAGGGGCATGTACCTTGATTGTGGGCACATCCCCAGTGGCGGGTGTGCAGGAGGCAGCTGATCAATGTTCCTCTCTCATTGATGTTTCTAACTCTCTATCCCTCTCCCTTCCTCTCTGTAAAAAATCAATAAAATATATATATTTTTTTAAAAAGTGGGCTGAGCACGAGGCCCAACCCCACCCTTTACCAGCTTCACCAGCTTCTCTAAGTCACTGAAACTCTCTGAGCTTCTCTTTCCATGCAAGTGAAATGGTGCTAACAATTCCTACCTCATAAGGTTATTGTAAGAATTAAATAAAACATTAGATTAGACATTCCTAGAACACAATAGACCCTCAATGAAATGGTGGGTATAAGTATTATTTTTTTAATATTTTTTATTGATTTCAGAGAAGAAGGGAGAGAGATAGAAACATCCATGATGAGAATCATTAATCGGCTGCCTCCTGCGTGCCCCACACCGGGGATTGAGCCCGCAACTCGGGCATGTGCCCTGATTGGAAAATGAACTGAGAACTGAGCCACGCTGGCCAGGCATAAGTATTACTAATCCCTCCCTCCACAAGCTGTTGCCAAATAATACTTAGTACTCTATGGTTTCAACATATAGGCAGTGTTGCCCACGTGACAGAGCTATCGTGCTATAAGGAAAAGGATTGCTCTGTTCCTGCATGGGCCACCTGAGCCCAGTCATAGAAGAAAGCTGCCGGCTGGATGCATGCCTCTCTGAGTATTAACATCACCCAGACTCTGACTTCTCACTGAGGGAAAAGGCCCTTAATAAGTAACATTTGTGTCAGCAACTGCAGACCAGAAGGCAGCTATTCTGCCACAAAGCAACCGACAGGGAGCTCAGTAACTGCTCTTAAGTAAGAATGCTGTGCCTACCGAAAGCGATGTGTGAACGGGCACTGTGGGAACATCACGTTCTGGCCAGGCATCTATCACATTTTTCAGGCATTTTTGTGTCTGATGGGAAAAAGCATCATCATGCACAAAAGACAAGGAGAAATAACTTTCCTGGTTTTTTGTTTTGTTTTCTTGTTTTGGCTTAAACAATACAAATGTATTTTCTCACAGTTCTGGAGGCTGAAGTCCAAAATCATGGAGTCAGCAGGGCTGATTTTTCCTGAGGCCCCTCTTCTTGACTAGCTGATGGCTGCCTTTGCCCTGTGCCCTCAGATTTTCCTGTTTTTTATTAGCAAAATCATAGTATCCATTTTCCAAGTTCCATTAAAGAAACACTTCCTGGCTTTTTCACTGTCCTTAACCTTCTTTCCACCCAAACTGAAATGAAATAAAAAATACAGTTGTATAAAGCTGAAAGCCTGCAAGCTCTGGCCTGACTTAAGCCAAGTGCATGTATAAGATAAACATGTTATTGCCCTGGCCACTGTGGCTCACTTGTTTGAGTGTCATCCTATGCACCGAGAGGTCACAGGTTCAGTCAGGGCGTATGCCCTGGTTGTGGGCTCCATCGATATTTCTCTCTCTCTCTCTCTTTCTTCTTCTCTCTCAAAAAAAAAAAAAAAAAAAAGGAAAAAAAATCAATAAAAACATTAAAGAGAAAACAGCACATTTTCTTCAGGATAATTATTTGTTGACTTATGCTTGTGAAAATACTAATGAGCTTATGTTCCTACTTGAAAATAAAAACGTGGGAAGAAATTTCAACATGGGAATCAGCAGATTAAATTTAGACAAACTCTTGCAAGACAATCAAAAAATAATCTATGATAACAAAAGCATCCTAATCAGGACGCTTATTTATGAATTGACCTATTGATTTTTTTTTCTCAGCTGTCAACATTAGCCAGTGTTTGGTCACTATCCTAGACAGCAGGGGTCATCAAACTGTGGCCCACCTGGTCAAATCCTGCTCACTACCAGTTTTCGTAAATAAAGTTTTATTGGAACACAGACGTATTCATTTGTTTACGTATTGTTTATGGCTGCTTTTATGCTACAACAGCAGAATTGTATAGTTTCAAGATCATATAAAGCCTGGAAAATGGAAAATATTTCTTGTGTGGCCCTTTACCAAAAAGTTTGTGGAGCTCTGCTCCATAGGAATATGGCACAGTATCATTTCTCACCCAAAATACTTAGAGTAAACATGACAATTTAAGTAAAAATATGTACTTGAAGATTTATGCTTTATATGTAATACATAGAATAGCAATGATGTGTATATTATTTGTTATATACCATTTGGGAACAATTACTAAAATTCCTTTATACCACTAAATATCTATGCTTATATAGATATGAGTTATGCTAATGGTTTTGATTTCATTTCAGTCTTTATTAGTACTAGGTGATTAGTACTATTTTCATCTATTAGGGTAACTTAGAAAAGAAATACAGTTTATATTATTTCTGTCTTTTACACAGATTAAATGTAAAGGGAAATGATGAAACTGGTGTGTTTAATTCAACTCAGCACTTTCTAATAAGGATGAAATAGTGTCAATTATATGCACTGCAGTTGTTTTAAAGCAAGCCAAAACATAAAATATACTCAATTTAATTAAAGCATAAAAATAAAATGAGGTATCAATAGTAAAAGAATGAGAACAGCAGTATTGGTATGGTAATCTTATTTATTAAGATTTACTGTATCCAAAATTGTGTGGGTTTTAAATAGTCGTTAATGGGAATCCAGTTCAAACAGAGCAACAAGAGAGGGAGGAAAAACAATTTAAATAAATGACATTTTTCTTTTTGCATTTAGCCATCTTCTAAAGAAGGAGGCTATTAAGTTTTTAAATCAGTTTTTAATCAACGTTTAGTGGTATAATATTCATTGAAAACAACACCAGATGTTCTTTATCAAAACATCATTCATAAAGGCTAAATCTAGGTCTGAGAAGTTATTTAATGAGATAATTGTTGATCTGTGAATACAGCAGCAATTTCTTATTTGCTTGTAACATTAAAACGCACAGGTTTTCAGGCTGGCCAGAGTTCTGTCGGCTGCTGTCTGCTTCTAAACTCTCTCCTTGTGTCGTCCAAGCAAAGATGGGTGCTTGGAACACCAAATCGCAAAGGCCAAAGCCAACAGATGAAACCAGGGATCAGTGCTCTGGAAGACTGGCACCCTCCCCTCTTTGACACACATGAAAAAAAATCCATTGATTAAGATATAAAACCTAGGCAACAAATTGTGAGGTACACAGGCTCACAAAGGCAAGAAAGGGAGGGACAGAGCTTGGCTGCTGTGAATAATTAATTTCAGAAGACAATATTTTACCATTGTAATAAGCAGAATTCTAAACTGACCACCCAAGATTTCCTACCCTAACTTCCTGGACTGTAAATAGGATGAGATATCATGTCCATGATTATGCTACATTAGGTAGCAAAAGAAGATTTTTCAGATATAATTAAATTATCACTGATCAACTGACTTTGAGTTACTCAAAGGGAGCCTAGTCTAATCCAATGAACTCTAAAAGCAGAGAGTATTCTCTGGTTGGAGGCAGAAGTCAGAGAGATTTGAGACGCTTAAAGGATTTACTAGCTTTGAAGATGGAGAGGACCACATGCAATGGCCATAGAGAGCTATCCAGCCACCAGCCAGCAAGAAAGAGGGAACTTCAGTCCTACAATCTCAGCAAGTAAATTCTGCCAACAACATGAATGATCTTAGAAGTGGATTCTTCCCTCAGACCCTTGAGATAAGAACCCAATCCATCCCACACTTTCATTTCAGCCTATGCAGAGAACCCAGTCAATCCTGCAAGCTGCTAAACCTGGGTTCATTTGTTAAGCAGCAATAGAAAACTGAGCTAACCACCATTTCCTCCAGTATAAGGGCCAGAATGGCAGGACATTTCCAAAGCATCTCTTGGCTTTCCTTATCAAAGCTCCGCTTGATCAAATTCTTTAGACCAGCCCTCACCATGAAATTAATAATACTTCTTCTCTTGGGAAGAAAAAATAGAATCAAGAACTATGACTATTAAGCAAGTTACATTGAGATCTGTACAAACCTTTTCCAGAAAAACAAATACTGCAACTGGTAAAACAGGTAATGCTTGTGAGATTACTGGGAGACACCTCCCTCCACAAAATTGGGCCAGTTTGCTCTTCAGTGTTGCTGCTGTGGAGCAGAGGCAGAATGAACCATGAACCTGCTTCAAATGCAATGATTACATTCAGACTGGATATTCACACTGCAACATGGGAGATCATAAAAGGGAGTAAAACAGCCCCATCCCCTTTGATTCAGCTCCAGATAGTCAACAGGACCCTCTGTGTCCACTTTGCCCTTAAAAGTGAAGGATTAACCTAGCCGATGTGGGTCAGTGGTTGAGTGTCAACCCATGAACCAGGAAGTCACAGTTTGATTCCCCATCAGAGCACATGCCCAGGTTTTGGGTTCAGTCCCCAGTAGAGGGAGTGCAGGAGGCAGCCCATTGATGATTCTCTCTTATCATTGATATTTCTATCTCTCTTTACCTCTCTCTGAAATCAATAAAAACTTTTTTTTTAAGTGAAGGACTAGAATTACTCAGTCTTTTGAGAGGAAAGTATCTCATTAGCAGGGGGCAGAAATATACCAGTATGGGGTATATTCACATGTCATTTACTATTCTTTGAGACAGAGAATGAAAGAGTAATAGAAAACCCTTTGATGCCTTGGAACCTCTGCCTTATTGATTATTTTTAAAGAATGAGGAAAGAGAATTCCCAAATCTCAGTAGGTCCTAAAGCAGCAACTGTGAAACTGCTTCCATGGGAGCAGAGGAGGCCATGCTTTTCGAAAAGTGCTGTTCTCCCAGAGATTTTCCCATCAGCCCACAGCTCAGCGATCCAGCTTGGAAGTCTTTGCAAGTTGAGCTAGAAAGACCAAAAGCGTTTCCCTTTTGTACCAGTCACCATTTCACATTTATGTGTTCGAATAGGGTTTTCAAAAAAAATTTTGGCCTTGTAAAACTATTGAAAGATTTTCAAATGTAGGGCAAACATCTCTCATATTCAACATGTGGCCTGCAAAGCCATTTAACCCTAAGAGCCACCAGCAGAGCTACCCACCCACCCTCCTTAAAACCCTGAGTCCCTTTAAAAGACATGGGAGGAATCAAACAGGGGAGCAAAGGAAAAGGAAAATTAAGCTGTATTTACATAATTCCCTCTAACTTAGAGAGAGGGGAAGGTTCAACAAGTTATCTATTTTATTCTATTAATCAACTGTGTCAAGTATCATTGGTTTAGTAATCCTGTGAAAACACCAAGGAAAGCACAGGCAATCATTAAATAACATTTATTGAGGGTTAACTATGTCCCAAGCACTGCTCCAAGTACACTATGTGCATTAGTTCACTTAAGGCCCCTACTACACTCATCCTCAAATTAAATATCAGAAAATTGAGGCACAGAGAAGTTACTTACTCAAGGTAGGCTGGAAACTGGAATAAGAGAAGAAAGGGGCTCCCTCTCCCCACATACACAAAAAAAATCTGAAAATTATGTGGCAACTAAGATATCATAGGCAACAGAGAGCTAACTGGTAGAAAATGAATAAAGTATTCATTCATTCACTCATTCATTTATTCACTCATGCATGCTTACATACACCCATTGGGCTGAGTGCTAGAGATACAGCAATAGTAAATCACTTTTTAAAGCTAGTCATTAACGTGAGATTGCACAGCCTGCTGGTTAGTAATTCTAAGATGGAAAATGCACCCAGTATGAGCTCCTCCCCCACACCTGAGGGTTACAGACAACAATGTTGAGCTAGAGGATGAGCAAGAATTCTCTTAGCCTTTTGAGAAGGGTTTGCTTCCTCTGAGTCCTCAATGTTTTAAAAATAGACCCCAAAAAAAGAGAAGAACAAGATTCTGACAGCCAAATTCCAAATGAGCCCAGTCATAGTTTATTTTTCCTCCTACCCTAAAAACCTCCAGGGAAAAAGAGAGGATTTGGCAAAGGAAGAGCAGGGCAGGATAGACGAATTGGGAAAGTCTGGGAAGAAGGAAGCTCTTGTAGGCAAATGCAACTACAGAGGCTGTGGAAGAACATGCCTGGGGTGTGGACATGCGTGTGGAGAATAGGACAGAGACTAATGAGAGTAGGCCATGTGAACAGCCAACCCAGAAAGGTCCAGTAAGAAGGAACAGAACTTCTGGAGTAAACACACAGAGGTCTACATGGATGGGCAGACGTCAGATAGGCCTGTGTTGACATAGGAAATGTCCAAACCTGTAGAGAATTTTTGTGAGTTTATTTGAGCCAAACTGACAACAATTGTTGGAAAGCAAAATCTCCATGGGTTGAGAAAATGTGTAGGAGCCCCTTACATGTCCAGTGTGGCTCAGGGTTCCTGTTCAGGGTTTGAGTTCTGGAGGAGGTCGCACACAAAATGAAGAGAGAGAGACTAGAAGAGAATCAATTTGGAAACTGGGGGACCAGGCGTGGAGTCTACCTCTAGTGGATATGACTGCCCACTGGTGCCTGGGCCTCACCTGCCTTTTATTGAGTCTATGAGAAAACAACCATATCCTTAGGCAGGAAATTACAAGAACAAACAGACAGCAAGAATTTACATGTAAGTAACAGGTGAGGGTTTGCTTTAACTAACAATGTTTCAACTTAATGGGTGCATAGCTCTGGCCTTTCAGAGCAACCAAGGTTGGTGAAAACAATCAGTTTCCAGCAAAAATGCTCTGGATAATGATAGTTTTACAATTTATTTTATATGTTAGAATCAAAGGAGGAAACTTGGGAGAAGAGTACCTGAAATCCATTGGTGGTAGATTAAAAGGGTGGGAGAAAGCAAAGCAGGGGAATCTCTGAGATTGGATAAAGAGTAAAATGGAGAGAGGCATACCTCCTTTATATTGGTGGACACAGGGTATCTAACAATTAGCATTTATAGCACATAGAGATGGTATTCTGGGAACAGGACAACAATGAGTGGTTCTGTGATCTTGCATTCTGGTGTAGTAGGTGTGTTGTGAGTGGTCAGAAAACAACTAGACAGGCTTTTTAAGAAAAACATTGACCTTTGCAAGGAAGCTACAGGCCTAGGATATGACTACCCACCATGATCCACTTTTAGTTAGAAATTTTTATGTTTAGACAATCGTATATCATTACTTTAGGTCTCTGAGTTTGTGAGCCTGCCATGCAGGACTCCCTTGAGCTTGTCAGGGTTAGGATATAGCCCCATTTTCCATCCATACCTGACAAAAGCTGCAGAAGTCCAGACCTGGCTGTGGTTCAGAAGGAAGACAACTTCTGGAACGGAAATGGACATAGGAGGCAAAGCACCCCAGAGGGAGGAAACAGGGTCTTAGGAATAAGGAAAAATCTCCAGAGAATTCCAAAAAAGAATAAATATATTTAATAATTCCAAAAAGAATAAATAACATGTAGAGAGGATGGCACATCAAGAGAACCTGAGTAATTTGGTTTGGCAGGGAGGTTAAAGGGGACAAGTCAAGGATGCAGCTGAAGTATAGGTTTTAAAGTGCTTTATGAAGAAAACTGTAAAAAGTCCATCATTATTCTTATCAAGCTAGGTGATAAATCAACAGTATTTTTTCCAATATAAACCCTCAACTAATCAGAGTGGCCTCAAGAGACCCAGATTAAGAATTCTCTATGTTCTCGCAGGCGGCAGCTTGTCCTAGCGCTGGCGGCGGTGGCATGGGCTCTCTGATTAAAAGAGACTGTGCACTTCCTGTCTGCTCCGGTTATGCTGCAGGAAACAGTGAGCTGCTCAGCAGCGCCCGCCGCTATGGCCCAGAGTCCAGAGTTACGGTAGCTTCGGGGGGGCTTATTATCGGAGAGGCCTTATGTTCAGGGGGGCTTATTATTGGAGGAGGCCTTACTATTGGAGAGGTCTTATTTTCAGGGAGGTCTTCGTTTTGGGGGGATTCCTTATATTTCAGCGAGAGGCAAAACTGTGGGTAGGTCTTATTTTCGGGGGATGTCTTACTTTCGGGGAGACAGGATATCTGTTGACTAGCTAATAGTTCTGGTAGTTTAGGATTTCGTGACTTAGACTGTTGTTTGAGTGACTGTCAGCTCCCAGCAAACTGCTTACTTCCTGGAGGGCTTAGGGCCCAGCTTTCCCTGTTAACTGGACCCTCTGAAAGGTGAAGAATAATTACTCTAACTACTGCTTTGCATAACTTGCTCCTTGAGGGTCTAACTGCAGAGGCAAGTGATCAAGAACCTCTGGGAGCCTGGGAGCAGAGTCCAAAGTGGTGATTTAAAATGAAATCTCTGGCACTGGCCAGTTTGGCTTAGTGGATAGAGCATCGGCCTTCAGACTCAAGGGTCCCAGATTCGATTCCGGTCAAGGGCATGTGCCTTGGTTGCGGGCATATCCTCAGTAGGGGGTGTGCAGGAGGCAGCTGATCGATGTTTCTCTCTCATCAATGTTTCTAACTCTCTATCCATCTCCCTTCCTCTCTGTAAAAAATCAATAAAATATATTAAAAATAAATAAATAAAATTAAATCTCTGTAATTTTATTCTTCATCTTAAAAATTAATGTGAATTTTACATTTTGTTCCATGTTGTTTCCATGGTCAAATAAAAGTTTTAAAATATTTTTTTTAAAAAAAAGAATTCTCTATGTTCTTAATACATCTGATAAGGGCTTAATATCCTCAATGTATATTTTTAAAAAACTCATACTACTCAACACCAAAAAAGCAAACAATCCAATTTAAAAATGGGCAAAGGACCTGAATAGACACTCTCCAAAGAGGACACACAGATGGCCAATAGACATGTGAAAAGATGCGCAATGTCACTAATCATTAGAGAAATGCAAATTAAAACTATAATGAGATATCACCTCACACTTGTCAGAATGACTATCATCAATAAATCAACAAACAAGTGCTGGTGAGGATGTGGAGAAAAGGAAACCCTTGTGCACTGTTGGTGAGAATGCAGATTGATGCAGCCACTGTGGAAGACAGTATGGTGTTACCTCAAAAAATTAAAAATGGAACTGCCTTATGAGCCAGCGATTCCACTTCTGGGAATATATCTGAAGAAACCTGGAACATTAATTCAAAATAATATATGCACTCTTATGTGCATTGCAGTGTTATTTACAATATCCAAGATTTGGAAGCAGTTCAAATGCCCATCAGTAGATGAGTGGATAAAAAAGCCATGGCATGTTTACACAATGAATACTACTCAACTATAAAAAAGAAGGAAATCTTACCTTCTTCAACAGCATGGATGGACTTGAAAAGCATTATGCTAAGTGAAATGAGCCAGTCACCTATATATGGAATTGAACAAAATAAACAAAGTGGAGACAGTCTCATAGATACATAGAAGAGATTGACAGCTATTAAAGGGGGGGGGGGGAGGTGGATTAAGGACTGAGTGAGAAGGGTGAAGTGATTAAGAAAAAAAAAAAATATCCATGGACACAGACAATGTATGGCGATTGAGAGAAGGAAGGAGAGGTGGGGTGAGGTAGAAAAGGGTAAAGAGGGATTAATGCCAATGGAAGGAGACTTGATTTGGAGTTCTAAATGCACAATACAATATACAGATGATGTATTGTAGAACTGTATACCTGAAACCTATATAATTTTATTAATCAGCCAGAGGCCTGGTGTATGAAATTCATGCACTGGGGGCGGGGGGGGGGGAGTGGCCCTCAGCCTAGCCTGCACTCTTTCCAATCTAGGACCCCTCGGGGGGAGGGATGTCCCTCTCAAAATCCGGGACTGCTAGCTCCTAACCACTCACCTGCCTGCCTGATTGCTCCTAACTGCTTCTGCCTGCCAGCCTGATCATCCCCTAACCACTCCCCTGCCAGTCTAATTGACACCTAACTGCTCCCCTGCCAGCCTGATCACCCCTAACTGCCCTCCCCTGCTGGCCTGATCTCACTCTCAACTGCCCTCCCCTGCTGGCCTGGTTGCACCCAACTTCCCTCCCCTGTTGGCCATATTGTGACGACATGGGGGCGGCCATCTTTGTGATGACGTGAGGGTGTGAAGGTTAATTTGCATATTACATCTTTATTATATAGGATGTCACTCCAATAAACTCAATTTAAAAAAAAGAATTCTCTATGTTCTAATTAGGGTTTGATGCCATTATACCTGGGACTAACTTTTATTCAGTCCCCAACAAGCCTCTTGAAAATGCTATTGCTACACAATTACAGTAAGAATGTAGTGATTTAGGAGGAGAACCAAGATGGTGGCATAAGGCATATACCTGAATGCACAGCCTCCCACAACCACATTAAGAATACAACTATAAAGCTAAACGGCCATCCTCCAGAGAACCAAGGAAGTGGAAGCTTTACAACTAGAAGTCAAGAGAAGGAGTGCATTCAGACTGAGTAGAAGCTCTCGGCACCAAAACAGAGAGGTACGGACAC
>PVJC01006014.1:0-56599 GCA_004026665.1 Murina feae | reverse complement strand
CTCACAGAAAAGCTCTGTGCTAGACTTAGAGATCTTGTTGGCATTAGCATAGACCACAGAAACAATTTTTATTGAATATGGTCCATGACTAGAGGAGTCAGAGAAATGTGACCATATTGAGTGAATTAGCCCTTCACAGCTATCCTGGGGCTGTCATAATTCCTCCTATAGTCAATGATACACCAACCAGTTTCCCAAGGGCCACTCCAATGACCTTGTTGCATTGCTCTATTATTAGGCTTCCATAGATTCCTGTTTGCCATGATCCCAATCGGCAGCCAATATGCCAGTCAATATCTATTTATTGAATGCCCCATATATGTTCAGCACAATGACTATCTGAATTCTCTTCAGAGTTTTAGATATGTTGTGCTAGGATTAGAGCAAAATACCTTAGACAAGGTGACTGGAAGTAGGAGGAACTCGCAGAGCAAGTAAATGTCAGGTTTAGGCATAGAAAACAGCAAGTGTCAATCTGTTCAAATCAAGATGGGTTAGCAAATGCAAGAGCAAGGGTGTTGCAGAAACCAGGAGACAGAGCTAAGGGCAGAAATCTAGTAGAACAGGACAGAATTGGTGCAAAGCCAGGAGGACAGCATGGAAGACCCAAGGCAATTAAGGTGCTTCAGCATCCATATAACCACTTCATTGTTTAGCAAGAACATGATACTGGGAAGGGCTAAATCAGCTTACAAGGCAGCAAGTATTTATATTTATTTGATTCCCTCATGAGTCCAACACTTTATTCTACACATTTTTTGTTAAGGCAGTATTTTTTACTTATGATAATTTCCCCACTGTCTAAATCCTTTAGATAGGGACTTCTGAAATAATTGTAAGGTGATTCCACTTAATGAACACTGATTGTATGTCCCTGAATTCTGCAGGCTTTGAGCCATTTAATCCTCACAACAATCCTATCTAATATGCTAATTGACCCTCACACTGTTGCAAAGATGGAAGCACCCATGGCCAATAAGAAAGGAATATGCTAATTGACTGCCCCATCCTCAAAAATGGTGGCACTCACAACCAATAAGGAGGGAATATGCTAATTGACTGCTCTGCCCTCAAAGATGGTGGCGCCCACAGCCAAAACATGGCCAGCAGGGGAGGGCAGCTGGGGGTGATCGGGCTGGCAGGGGAGCAGTTAGGCATTTATCAGGCTGGCAGGGGAGTGGTTAAGGGGTGATCAGGCTGGCAGGCAGGTGAGCAATTGGGAGCCAGCAGTCCCAGATTGTGAGGGGGATGTCTGACTGCTGGTTTAGGCCTGATCCCTGTGGGCCCAGTCAATAAAATTTATTATTTTTCATTATTTCATAGTATTCTGTCATGAATATATAGAAGCTATTTATCTGTTCTAGTGTTAAAAACTTTTTGGAACATTCAATACATTCAAGAAATATTCTTTTTAAAAAATATATTTTTATTGATTTCAGAGAGGAAAGGAGAGGGAGAGATAGAAACATCAATGATAAGAGGGAATCATTAATTGGCTGCCTCCTGTATGCCTCCTACTGGGGATTGAGCCCGCAACCCAGACATGTGTCCGTGACTGAAATCAAACTCGGAACCCTTCAGTCCACAGGCCAAGACTCTATCCACTGAGCTAAATCCACCAGGGCCAAGAAATATTCTTGAACGAACAAATGAGTAAAATTCTCTAGGACTCAGGTTCTTTATCTGTAAAACAGATTTGATGATAAAATCAATATTTATTTCATAAGACTAGAGGCTCAGTGCATGAAATTTGTGCACGGAAGCGGGGGGTTGTTCCTTAGCCCAGCCTGCATCCTCTCCAACCTGGGACCCCTTGGGGGGATGTCTGACAGCCAGTTTAGGCCCAATCCCATTGGGCCTAAATGTAATCGGTCATTCCTCTCACAATCTGGGACCGCTGGCTCCTAACCACTTGCCTGCCTGCCTGCTGATTGATTGCCCCTAAGTGCTTTGGCCTGCCAGACTGATCGCCCTCTAACCACTCCCCTGCTGGCCTGATTGACACCTAACTGCTCCCATGCCAGCCTGATCTCACCCCCAACTGCCCTCCCCTGATGGCCTGGTAGCCCCCAACTGCCCTCCCTTGCAGGCCTGGTTGCCCCTAACTGCCTTCCCCTGCTGGCCATCTTGTGGCAGCCATCCTGTGATGATGTCGCACGAGGGTGTGACACTACCTAGGCTTTTATTATATAGGATGTCACCCCAACAAATTTAATACAAAATAAATTAACTGAAATTTTTAGTTTTATTAACACATTTTATTTAAAGTTTTGTGTATTATAGATAAAATGTATTAGTTGTATCATTAGCTATATTTGCCTTTTAATTTTAATATATAGTTGTAAAGATTTTAAAGACAGATAATTTGGTAAAGACTTACCAGTATATGAAAAATAATTTGGCCCACCCTAACTGGTTTGGCTCAGTGGATAGAGCATCAGCCTGCATACTGAAGGGTCCCGGGTTCGATTCCTGTCAAGGGCACATGCTGGGTTGAGGGCTTGATCCCCAGTAGGGGGCATGCAGGAGGCAGCCAATCAATGATTCTCATCATTGATGTTTCTAACTCTCTCTCTTCTTCTCCCTTCCTCTATGAAATCAATAAAAATATTTTAAAAAATAATAATAATTTGGCCCAGATGGTGTTGCTCAGTGGTTGAGTGTAGACCTATGAAGCAGGAGGTCATGGTTCGTTCAATTCCTGGTCAGGGCACAAGCCAGAGCTGCAGGCTCGATCCTCAGAAGGGGCCATGCAGGAGGCAGCTGATCAATGATTCTCTCTCATCATTGATGTTTCTATTTCTCTCCCTCTCCCGTCCTCTCTGAAATCAATAAAAAAAGATTTTTCAAAAAGTAATTTAAACTTTTAATTTTTTACTATTTAATTTGCATTTTCATTAAAATAAAAGTTAGATTAAACAGAATACATATTGTATGACTTCAGTTTCAAAATTCAAAAAAAAAAAGGCAAAAAGAAGCAGTGATGGCAGAATCAGCACCCCCTTGGGAAGGAAGAGGGCTCAGATGGGAAGCGAGGATGAGGAGGGCTTAGGTTCTGGTAGTATACTCTTCATTTGAGTGATGGTTGCGTATATGTGAACACTTTGTGAAAATGCATCAAGCTGTACATCAATGATTTATGTACTTTTTATGTATATATGTTAATAAAAAGTAATTAAGAAATAGAGATATGTTTTCTTTTGGCAAGTCACCCACAGAATAGTAATCAGTATCATGATACTAGTCTCAATCGGTATTTGCTGTTCATTATAGCTATACTACAGGGAAGGACAAAAATATTTCATGTGAAAATGAACCAAATTTGGTTAATACTCCTTAAATAAGGACCTATGGGTGAAAAGAGGGACTAACAGTGAAAGACTTTTATAGTTCAGAACAAGTGTTGAGAGAATTTTTTTGCAAGGCTATTGTATACTGACTCCATGCTGTGTCATTTACATGCATAATGAAGCTCAGTAAGTCTCCTCCTCTCCCATTTCCCCCATTTTAAGTGAGGAGATTGAGGTTCCTGTTGTCACTGGAACAAAATCAAAACCCTAAAGGCAGTATTTTTAGCTTTGCTTTCCTCCAGAAACTTGCTCCAACTCACACTCTTGGTCCAGCCAACCTCGTCTTTAGTTTACCAAAGCCACCATTCCCCCAGACCCAGGCTATCTGCACATTCTGTTTCTGCAGTTTGAACTTCTCGTTCCTCTTTTATTTTGTTATCTCCTTTAGATCTCAGCTCAAGGGTAGCTTCTCAAGTAAACCTTCCTTACCATACCAGTGCCTGTTAGTACCTTGGTCATGCTGCAGAGGACCATACCTCTTTCCTGCAGTGCCCTGAACCCACAATGGAATTGCACCTTTATTAGCAGGATTGTTGTTTGAGGGTTTCCAACCCCAAGCAGATTGTAAATACAATAGCAGAAACTATTATGTATTTATTTGTCCATACTGTATTCCTGATGCCACACACAGTCCTGGCACATGGTGAGCAATCAATAAACATTTGTTAAATATTTGCTAAAAAAATAAATGAAAAGGTCAACTTCCTCAAGGCTACATAGCTAGTAAATTAATATACATACAATGTCATCAAACCCCTACAACAAGGGGTTTTATTATTTATAAATTATGAACATGAAGGCTAGAAAAACTGTCACTTATCTAAGATCAGTTCATTGATTAGTGCCAAAATGACAGCTCAGAGCTCCTACTTCCATATCATGTTCTTTTAAAAACATTAACCCTATTTTGCTTGCTTTTTGCCTTGCCCTCACCATCTCCATTCTGATCGTTCATGTAGATGCCCAAAGGAAAATACAGATAAGTCTGTATTATAACATTAGTATGAGTTCAGTGAACTGAGCAAAAAAGTAATCCACCGCTCAAAATCTAAATTGATATACTAAAACCATACCTGAAAACATTGCTTCAATCTGGCAATGCACTTGTCATTTCTGCAGTGTGGGTTTTGCTTTGCATACTGCATATAGCCCTTCAAAGAAAATTGAAAACCGCTATTGAATTGTGCCAGAAAGAGTCGTAGCTGTGTTGAACATTCTACAAACATTCCTTCATAAGCATGCATCATCTTGACGTGTTATTTAGGTATATTTTTTAAAGAAGCAATTTGCCTCTACGCTGTAAGCTGATGGAAAGCAATGGCACTCTCTCTTTAAAACCATTTGGACTCCCAGGGGGGAACCACAATTCAAATCATGGCTGTTGAGCAACCGCTTATGTGTACGACTTCCCTGTGGCAAAGTTCTTAGTTAAGCCCATGGATCATGTTACTCCAAGTCAGTTGATACATCTTTGAATGCTAGTGCCTGTGTTTCTACAACTAAATTTAAAGATGAGCCTTTGCAGTAGTAATGTACACACTCCTTTATTTCTTCTTGATTATTTCTGCGCTCGCTCTCTCCCTCTCCCTCTCTCTCTTTCTCTCTCTCTCTCTCTTCCTCCCTCCTTTTTTTCCCCTTATTCTTTACATTCCTACCTTGTCAAGTACAGACTATGAACAGAAGTCCCCAAGCTAATAAAAGAGAAATGCATTCCATTGACTCAAAATGTGATAATGCCTCGGTGTTTTCTAGAGAGTTTTTCCCCTCATTAATCCAGCCTGATCTTCAGGTAATAACCCACTGAAGAGGGTAGTTGAATATGGGCCACACTGAATTATCTTTTTATCCTCTAAAGCCAATTGATCACCTTTAAAATCAGAACATCACTCACCCAAGCCTCTTTTCTGCGAGAAAAGTCTTTATTAGCAATTAACTAAACAAAACCTCAAAAGCAAGTGCTCTTTGAAAAAATTACATTGAAAGGAAGATAAGAGGAAGATGTGAAGTAATGTTAATGAAAATACCTTCGTTTTGAAGTTGGAAGAAAACAAGAAAAGGAGAAACAGATGGGAACATTCTGTGGACATCAGGGAAGAGGGAGGACAGGCAGAAAGGTCAGGAGCACAGGCTTAAGTGAGGCTCGCTAATTCACTGATTTATTAATTCATTTATCTGACAACAGTACAATGGCATAGTGGTTCAAAGTACAGACACTGTAGTGACTAGAACCAAACTCATTCTGCTATGGACAAGATGAGAAGCCTTTGGCAAGTTATTTAACCTCTTCTGGCTTTACTTTATTCATCTGTAAAATGGGCATAATAATAATGTCTATTTCATAAAGTTACTAGGAGGATTCGATGAATTAACATAGGTAAGATGAATACAACTGTGCTTGGCATAGCATGAGCACTACAAAGAAATTCTGTAGTAAGGATAAGTGCGAGTAATTTATTTGTTCACTTTCTTCCTCTCGTTTTGAATCTCACCTATTCTCTAAGGCCCACATCAAAGATCAAACTCTTTGGTGGGCAGTTTCATCTTTGTGGCTATGTTATAAATAATACTCTTTTTTTCTGGATAAAGAACCCTAGTCTCCTTTTTTGGAAGATGCCCCTTCCTTAGCTCACATACTCAGAAGCAGAGTATGTGACTAGGTCTAAGGCCAGAAGAACATTTAATCCCTCCAATCAGAGTGACGGCCTAAGGGGTGGACATTTAACCAAATGGGTCAACTCTGAGCAAATCCTAGGACTGGGGTGAGACCCATCAGAAAAAAGTGTTTTGCTCTGCTGGACTTGAACCTGGAAGGGGACAGGAGTGAGAGGAGCACTTGTCTGCAAATGCAGCCATCACAGAGGAAGCAAAGATGGAGAAGAAGGAAAGAAACTCTGGTCCCAGTTGTGTGACACCTGGATCAAGATCTTCCTGGGATATCAGTTCTGGAAATCCACATCTTCCCTGTTTTGGTTAAGCCCTTCCCCATGTGGGTTTTCTGTTGCCAATAACTAAGACAGCCCTATCTGACACACACTCCACGAAACCTTTCTAATCCTCTTAATCACAGCTGGGTTCTTTCTCCTCTCAAAGCATTTCTTTCTGTATGGTCTTATAGCATTTGTTTCTGTGCCTGTCTTGTGTAACGTACCGCTTTCTGTCATGTATCACAGTTATTTTTGTATATATCTAATCTCCCCTACTAGAATTTCACCTTCTTAAGCAAGGTGACTTTTTTTATTTCTCTCTAAATTCCCCATCTTCCACAACCTTTATAAAAGGCCAAGAAATGGTGTAGTGCTGGAAGAATTTGTTGAGGATGCTTTGGTTGGCTAACCAAGTTTTGTGGCAATGAATCCCAAACTGAAGGCCTAGAGGTGAGCACATGGGATTTGGTGAGAGTTCTTTTAATCTATAGGCACACCAAGCGCTGCATAAAGAATCAAGTCATTAACAATTCTCAGATACAAAACACTGTCAACATGGGTGTATAATCTATTGTGATTTTTAACCTGCTGTGATGAAGAAAATGCGATTTCCTTTATATTCTGTTACTGAAACCATGATATTTTTCAGTGTGTGTTCTCTCAATAAGCACCTACATGGCTAGATATATACCTTAACTGTGCACTTAATAGAAACAAGATTCTGCTCAGTTGAAGCCTTTAGATACATCATGTCACACATCCTCCTTGACCATGTCACTTTTGCAATGTCTTCCATGGGTCCTTACTGCCCAGCATTGTTTCCCAAACTTTACGTCAAACTCTAGCAGAAAACACGAATATTCCTTTGGATCACTATGGTCAGAAAGCAAAGATGCTTGCAGCTGGAGGCGATCTGCAGTGGGTATGGCTACCCTAGGTCCCTGAAGACTGAGAAGATAGTTTATTGCTCTGTAGTGTGCTATAGCCTGGCAGATAATTTCCAAGTCCCAAGCATTGGATACATCTTCAAGCTCACATCCCTGCCTATACTCCACAATCTTCCCTCTCCAATCCTTCCAGCCCGACACTCATATGCACACACACACACACACACACACACATACAGGTGTGGCTATATTTGCTATCCTGCAGTATTGGACTAGTATAGGTTCCTGTGTATACCTTTATGCTGCCTTCCTCTGCATCCCTATTTCCAAGTGAGAAAACCGAGGCAGAGAATGGTTAACATTCAACCCTAGAGTCAGCAAACTTACCCAGTGCGAACTACTGATTGTTGTCGCAATTTGAATTTGAATCTCATTATCTTTCCTGACTTTGTTCAGAACATAACTGAATAAGGTGATTTTTAGATCTGATGCTTTTATTTTTTTGCATTTTATTTTGTTTTTTAAATTTTTATTGAATGTACTGGGTGTCTTTGGCTAATAAAATTACATAGGTTTCAAGTGTACAATTCTATAATATAACATCTGTGTATTATATTATGTGTTCATCACCCCAAATCAAGTCTCCTTCGGTCACTATTTTTCCTATTGTCTTTTAACTTATATCTTGACCCTGCAGTTACCTGACTCTGGTGAATATCCCCCCTGATAGACATATCCCCCTGCAGTCACCTGACTCTGGTGAATATCCCCCTGCTACTTTTGCTACTTCACTGTGTGTGGGGGGTGGCTATGAGGCTTTGTTCTTCATAGCAGTTGCCCTTAAGAATTATAGTCTTATGTAATTTGAATCAAAATTTTATGTGAGATGGACAATGTTTATATTTGGGTTGGGAGAGAAGCCTAAAATAGGAGACGGGGCAGCAAAACGTGAATTCCTGTTATCTATCTGCATTTTGTTGATGCACCACATTACCCCAGAGCTGAAGTATCAGAAGGCGGCAGGAACAATTAAGTTACACAAGCACTAATCTGCTAGTGTGGCTGACTGTCAAAATCTTGGAAATGCATGGTGATTAGGCTTTGGTCTCCCTCTGATAAAAGACTCTAATAAGACTTAGAGATGGTGCCTGTGGGATCCTAATTCTTTATTTTTATTTACCCACCTCCCAAAATTACTCATTATCACTGGGAGCCTATTTAATAAGTAGCTATAATTGTGATTCAACTGCTTTGCAGGATATTACTCACACTCTGGGCTGGGAAGCTGAGGTTTTAGCCCAAGGCAATAGCTTCAAACGTATTACCTAGTTATTTTTTCCTTCTGTTTTATATAAATTTTGTGCACTAAAATGTTGGCTCCTCCCATGAGACAAGTGTGTATTCCCTGGGTAGGCTTTGATGCCTAGGGATGTATCTGGCACACAGTAAGTACTCAATACATTTTTACATTAGAAAGACAAATGCCAAAGGGAACTTATCTACTTTTATTTTTCAGGACCTGTTAGGTAGAAATTATTTCCTGGGCTGACATCTAGTATTTATTATGCTCAGGAACTGAGCTAAGGACTTTACAAATACTCGATAATCTAAGGATAGTTCAACAACCTTATGAAAAAAGACTACCGTTAACAGATGAGCACTGAGGGGCTTAGAAATGAATGCATTGGCTGAGGTCACACAGTTGGCATTGAGGAACCTGAAATTAAACTCTGCTGTGGCTGCCCCTTTGGCCTTCCCTCTGTCTGACCACCTCATGCCCTTAATGCCCCTGGCAGCCACATCAACAGTGGCCCTCTGCCTCCTTCCTGGCTCAGCTGTTCATTACCTCTTTTCTGGACTCCTGCAGCGAATATCAGCTTTTCTCTTGGCCTCCTACCATCCTATCATTTCTTTCCAGACTATGTTTACAAAACAAAGCCAATAACACCTCTACAAATTACTTTCAAGGGCTGTTTAGTGGCTAGAACAGAACTGCCCAGAGCTTGTAGACCAGTTAGTCCATGAGAGGAAAAAACTAGTTTTCAATGTATCTTCCCCAAAGCAATGAGTAGGGGAGCTACGCATTACATCTAAAGAAGAGTGTTGAAGATCAAGGGTACTCAAATGTTTACCCATTAGACAAATAAGTTGCATGTCTGGGATACTAGGTATTATCTGAGGGTTCTAGCTATAAACAACAAAGGGGCTACTGATGACATGTGAACGGTGAGATGTGCAGCCAGATAGAATAAGTGCAAGGAAGAATGAAATGGGACAGCAAAACAGAAGGTAGAATTGACATATTTCAGAGACTAGTTTAATTGAGTGAAATTATATCAACAACAGTGAGTTACTTTGAGAAACTAAATAAAGAGAGTTAATGTTGACACAGAGTCTAGTACAGGGTCTGGCACCTAGTACAAACTCAGGAAACAGTGCATCTTATTAATAGTACCTCAATTTTAAAGTGTTGAAATATGCAAAAAAAAAAAAAAAACAATCTATAACACTTCCCAGAAGTAGACACATCTTTTCAGGTGCATTTGTACATAATGTCTTCAAATGCCTTCACATACAGTGACAATCTCAGAATGCATTCTAAAACATTGGTATGTTCTTCAGAGAAGTTAATAAATCAGGTTCTTTCCTATCTCTTTCAAAACCTATAACTCTGCTGATTTTTACTTGGTTTCACTTTTTATAAGGGTTTTCTAGCCTAAAACCGAAAGTGATCATCAGAGGATTTACAAAGCAACTTGAATTTTGCAAACTAGACCTAGGTTTAGTCTGAGGTTGTTCTCAGTGACCTTTATTTTCTTACTTGTCTCTCTCTTATCTGTTTGTAAATGCCTTTGAGTTCGTGTAAGAAATTATCTATTGCTCATTGTCTAAAATTTAGACCTAATAAACACCTCAACTCAAATAGCAAAACAAACTTGAAATCAAATTTCATATTTGTGTAGACCCTCCCCTATCACTTCCCTACCATACTACCATTTGCCCCTTCAAGAAAGCCTACGTAAATTATAAGCAATATTCACTGAATAAACAGAAATTAAAGGTTATTGTACACAATGTGCTGGACTGGGAACTTATTGTACTGTAATCAGATGTGACGTTATAATCCCATAGCCTCACCTCAGAAAAACATGTCCACATCCTACTTGAACAGTGAGAAATGAATCAATTTGTAATGCCCTTCAAAGCCAGAAATCTCAGTGTTCCCAGGGATACACTAAAATAGAATGCAGGCAAACGTGTTAGGCACAAACTTGAAATGTCAAGTTCAAAACTAATTTGAGAGAACATTGCCTGATGATTTCCTATCTTTCTTTACTCATCATTCCTTAAACACTGTTATAAATTTATTACCCTTCTCATGGTCTTCTTTCTGCTTTCTCTGTTTGAGATAAATTTCAGCTACTCTGTCCACCAAACCTCTTTGTTGTTATGTTTGCTCAAATATGAGTAGAAATAATCCATAGAGCTTAATGGCTGCAATTAGACAAACCTGGATCCAAGTACAAACAAGGAAAACAAAACAAAAAAAACCCTCATAGACAAAGACAACATATGGTGGTTACCAGAAGGAAGGAGGGGTGAGAAGGTAGTAAAGGGTAGGTAAAGGGAGTCAAATACATGGTCACACAAGATGATTTGATGTTGGGTGGTGGGCACACAAGGCAATATGAAGACCATGTATCGTAGAAATTATATTTGACACCTATGTATAATCTTATTAACCAGTATTGTTACCTCAATAAATTTAATAAAAAGAATTTTTTTCTTCACTTCTAAACTATGAAAAGTGAAACCTTGATAATTAATGACTTCCTTTATGCCATTCAGTGAATGAAGACTGTGAGCAACGTTCAGGTGAGAATATCAAGTAAACTGTTGATATAAAAACCTGGACCTGAAAAGGGAGGTCCAAGCTAGAGTTAAACATTTGGGAACTGTTCAATACATATAAGTGACAGTGGAAAACATGGGAGGAGATATGATTGCTCATGTGGAGAGACAGAAAACCAAAGATGAAACCCCTGGGAATGTGAACATTTTTATCAGAAACTGCTATAATTTTATGAATAATGGTTTATATTACTCTTAATCCAAATGTTATAGTATTTCTTAAAAGATTTCCTCCATTCTTAGCTGCCATAATACTTATTTTATAATGAGAGCCTATGAGAAAGTAGAAATGGGTGTATAAAAATTCTCATTAAGAACAATCTCTTTCATAGTGCAAGACACACAATCTCATGCTTTCGTTCTTCTAATGGCTCCTTTCTCCATATCTGAGAATATAACTGGCACCATTATCCCACCGGTTACTGAAGCCAGAAAATCAGAGATCAAAACCAACACCTCAGTCTTCCTGCACCTTACCCCCAACTGATCATTTAGTTGAATCTATTTCTCTTGAATCTGTCCACTTGTCTTTATACCAGCAATTTAATCCAAGCCATCTTGTTCCTTTGCCAATAGCCTCCTAACAGTTCTTCTAGCCCCCCTCCAATCTACTCTCTCATTGTGGTTATAGAGACATGAACAGAAATCTAAATCTGATATTTGAAAATTATAGGTCCTTTTTTAAAACACGTTTCTAGATTTCCAACATTCTTAATTCATACAGTTTCCAATGGCCCCGTATGGTCTGACCACAGCCTGTCTCTCCATCTTCACCGAGTGCATCTCCTCCTCCATCCCTAGACCTGAGATATTCTGGGAACTTTCTAAAAAAAAAATGCCACACTCTTTTCTCACTCCAGGGTATGATTGCACCTCACCTAGTAAAGTCTTCTTAACCTTCAGGTCTCAGCCTAAATATAATTTCCTTCGGGAAGACTCCCCTAATCCGCTTAGTGCTCATTATACACTATCAAACAATCTCTCTAGTATAGAAATTAAGACCATTTAATGTAATTAATTAAGTTATCTAACAGTTTGTTCAGTCTTTGAGTTCTGAGATATGCCCCATGAAGGAAGAAATAAAAGGAAAAGGAGAAAAGAAAAGAAGTTGTTATAGGGAGAAGAAGAACAAGCTTCTTGGGTTCTTTTTGACCTTGAAATCTTTGGGGTTGGGTCCCAAAGAAAAATAGAAAGAGGCAGAAGTTCTGGGTTGTTTTTGTTGGTTTATTTGAGTTATTATTGAAGGAAATAGGAATTTCAGAATTAAAACGAGGCCATCTGATGCATTAGATTGATCACCCAGGTCTCAAACAGAAATGCCCTGTCCCTCCCACATTCATCGACCTTTGTCCCTCCCAGCCCTTTCCCTGAGAATGTCATAGGTGATCCCTCTACAAGATGTGCTGGAAGGGGCCCTGAACTGTGTGTAGGCGGCTTCTTGTCCTGTCACCTACATACCATTAATTTCATTTCAATAACCAATTATTGAAGACCTACTTTGTAGGATCTCTTGTGGGGGTAAAGAGCTCACAGTGTGACAAAGCCATGCAAAACTTAAATGTGTACGAGGTATGAGAGATCTCTCTGTGGAGGTGGCCCATTTATTCAAGTCTCCCATCATGATTACACTGGTGTATCTTCATCTGTCTGTACGTTATGACCAGTTGATAGAGAAGGAAAGGGGTTCAGCTCGGTTCAATGATAGATTGGCTTAATTTGTGGTTTGAACCTAATAATGGACTACTGCTGACCCAAAAACACACTGAGGGTGCCCCTGAACACAGAGGGGGAGACTAATTTTGTTTATTTTTTACTTTTTTGTGAGCAGAGCTTTGCTTAATGTACCTAATCACATTTTTATTGGGAGAGAGGAGCCCTGAAATAAAGAAGTACATGGATACATGGGTAGGCAAATGGCAGGGCTGTTTGATCAGGGGTCTGAAGGAGAAGATGGGAAGGTCAGGGCCCAAGTGATCTGGAGAAGAGGCAAGAGGACGGCGCCATCTTTTAATTGTAGGTAATGCCCATGATAACTTATCATGAAAGTGGTCCTTCATACCAAGCAATCAGAATGGCTTGGCCAGTTGACATCAGACAAGAGAAAAGTGGGAGATACTGATTCTTTAGATCCTGCTAGGTAAGCAAGTTGTTTCTCAACTTCAATTGGATTCCTTATAGTGCCACATATCTATACTTCATTTTATGATTTCATAGGTCCTGCTTCCATTTATTTCTCACTCCAGAGAATAGAGACCAACAAACTGCAGTCCTTATATTTAGAATACATTGAGGTCTTGTAAAAATAACAATGCAAGCCCCCGAAGCCAGCAGATCAATCCTTTGTTCCCTTGTTTCCAAGCTAAATAGCCTCTCACACATTCAGGCAGGTACACATTCTTACATAGAGATAATAATGCCTATCTGTAGGGTAGTTAAAAGGACTAATAAAATAATGTTTTAAAAAGGTTTATTGTAGTGCCTGTCACAGGATTCATCCCATATGGATTAGATGCTGCCTCTGTAGTCAGAACTCTGCAACCAGACCTTTCTGACCCTTGTTATCCATCTAGACCACTCCCTCTCACCTTCAACCAGACTCCCAGACACCTTTTTAAAATATTTTTTTACATCCAGAATGGTAAAGAGACTTCCCTTTGCTTGCAATGCTCTTTTAACCACTATCAGAAGGGCTGTGTTAATATGTTCTAAGAATGCATCCACCAGCCTGCATCCCACCACATTGATGCCCCCCTGATTTTAGTAGAAGGTTCCCCAAATTACCCTTCAAGTTCCCTAGAGTAAGGGCATCAGCCTAGAGCAACTGTCGTAAGTATGTTACAAAGGGAACTTAATGAAAAGTCAAAGGAATAGATACATCATTTAACAAAACAATTAAACATATTATTCAAGGCTGTGCCACCTGGGTTCCTGTGATCTACACCAGCAAACCTAGTAACATCATTTCAATTACACATTCACAGTCAGCCCCCAGATGGGGGTTAATAAAGAAATGCTAATGCAAAAATGACACAGCTTAATATGTATAGGGAGAGAATTATAATGCCAGATTAACATATCCTGCCAACAAAGGATACATGCTGCAAATAAATTAAGCTAACAACAGCCTATTGTTAGAGCTGTCCACACAGCATTGCATTATTTTAAGAATCCACAAGGTAGGGAAACCAACAACAACAAAAGTAGAGCAGAAATGGAGAATGGCAGGGGAGGGAAAGGGGAAAGGAGGGTTCAAGCTGGACTCCAGCTTTAACTTTGCTGCTAACTCATGAGGCTAAATGAAGATATTATCACGGACCAGAAACAAAATATGAAAACTATTTTCACACAACTAGCTCCTCCACTAGACCCTGGAAAAATCAACCTCTCTTGCTTAGGTTTCTGTCTTATTTTATAAATTGGGGGAAAGGGCAAAAAGGCTTGGGAAATCAGTGTTCATTTCTGAATGAACACTAAAAGTTGATGCTGATACCACATTAGTTCTCTAATTTGGTAAAAACAAAACAAAACAAAACAAATTTATTTAAACAAATATAGAAACAAAGAGAAAATCAAAACAAAGCCAGCGAGCAGATGATAAATGGAGGAGGTTTCACATAAACTGTGAATCAACAACTATAATGAAGTATCTATTATGTGGGCCAGAACTATACTAGAATACACATTTATATTCTAGCTACCACGCAGAATGTAAAAGAGAGCTTGAAATCCTATGAGGTAGACACTACGATAGAGTAGGCAGTTAGACAGGCATAAGAAGAGCAAGAGGGATGGGTAGAAAATCCTGGCAATGGGCAAAATAATAGAAAATAACTATCATAAGCTAGGACTTTACCCCCAGTTCACTTTCCTTCCCTAACAAGTTGTCAACCATGAGGTTTAGACCCCCTTCAAAGAGGAACACAGAGTCCAGAGAACAGCCTTATATGACCCCATATAAACCTCTGCATGACCCCTCCCGTAAGCATTAAGCCCTCAGGACAGTATCTGACCCACATCAACTCAGCTTAGGAACAAGGCCTTGGGCCTGCTGACCAGAGTCAGAGATTTGGTCCAAGTACAGATGACATTTAGGCCTCAGTTTTATTTAAGCTCCAGTCCCAGAAAAGCAGCAGAACCAGATGAAGCAATGTCATGGCTGACATCAGAACCAGATGCAGCGAACAATGAACGATGCCTACACCCTCGTGCCAACAATCAGCAGAGACCACACTCTGAAAGGACACACCTGGAAAGCTGGAGAATATTCTAATGAGATCCCCCCCTCTTGCCTTTAGAAAACAAAAAAATCTTAAGACAAAGGACCCAAGGCACTTGCAAGTGAACTCCTCCCCACCCCCCCCGCCCCCACATGCTGTCACCTTTCTCTAAGCCATGTACCTTTACTTTCTTTCTCCTAAACCCCCAAGGCCCTTATTTTGCTTTTGTAACTTTTTCCTGAGTCCATGCAGCCCAGCTGGTTCATTTCCTCTGCCTCTGACTTTCTTTCTCTAAATAAACTTTCTCTTGCATTGGAGTTTTCAACTCTTAATTCTTTCTTAGTCAAATTCAAGAACCACAGTCTAACATTTCAGTAACACTTAGAGATGAGCAGATGAGTGAGCTTAGCTTTAAGGGCATTTGGCCAATCACTGGAATGCTTTGGCTGCAGTTACAGAAACCCCTGTTCAAACTTGATCAATGAGGAAATGCATTCTTGCCGGCACCTGAATGCCTAGTGGAAGGCAGTGTCCAGATGACATACAAAGGCCTCTTTTCTCTCCGTCATCAGTGTCAGCTTCATCTTGTATCTGTACCACCTGATGTTCACACAAGGTGGGTCACAGTGACATCTGAGCTACATGCTTCCTTGTTTCTGTCCAGCATGAGAGAAAACTCCCTCCTCTGTGGTATAAACTGTTTCTTTCATCACAAGCTTTTGGGGACACCTTAGGTCATATGATGACTCCTGAATCAATAACTGTTGCTCAGAGATGTCATGCTGGGATACTAACACTACTGAGGACCATCCCTAGAGCTGGGAATGAGACCACTCTCTTCTGAATCACTCTCTTCTGCATAAGTGAACAAAAATAGGGTGCTTATAAGAGGAAAGAAGGGACAATGGACTGGCTAGGCTACCTACGTGTCCACTGCCTTTTCCCAAAGTCAAATGCTTGGTAAGTGGCAGAGCCAGTGTTGAACTAGTTAAATAGCTTATAGAACCATGGATCAATTTCTGCAACTTAGAAAAACACATCACCAAGCAATTCTTCTTATTAGAATCTAACAAATCAGTTTTGACAACAACGATACCCCTAAGGAAACATGATAACCATATTTATCCAACCAAAAAGTCAGATCACTTGGTCTAAAGAACAGTGAACTTAATCAAGACAACTGAATACAACATCTGAAATTCAGAAAGTCACAGAATATCCCAGGCATATGAATGCCATGCCAGTGGAAGCCATTTGCTTTGAATGAGACCCAATTGGGCATAATAATAAATATTCATGAACCATTTAGACCATCTTATTATTATTGATATTTGTTCATAAAGCAACATTTAAAAATTGCAAAAGGTAGAGGAAACCTTCAAGCAATTCTAATCTTTTTTATGACTAGACATAAACAAAACACATGACCTGATAAGCCTGCTCTCATTTCTTCTGGCTGCTACTGATAATGACTGTAAACAAGGCTGCCTCAGCGTCTGGTGTCTCTAAAATATTTAACGCTGGGTCAGAGATAAGCTGGCTAGTGGCTGGCCTCCTTTTAGTTGCAACTTAGATCCCAAAATATTCCCTCCTCATTTTGGTTATGTGAATGCCAACAGAATACAGTTCTTTCACAAAAGGGTTTTATCCCACGGGGGGGGGGGGGGGGGGGGGGGGGGGGGGGGGGGGGGGGGGGGGGGGGGGGGGGGGGGGGGGGGGGGGGGGGGGGGGGGGGGGGGGGGGGTATGGGGGGGAAGCGGAAAGATGGGCAGTGGCAGCCCAGGGGAGCAAGTCAGCTTGGAAGACTAGTTCAGTGTCCTATACAGAGGGGAAATAAACCAGGTAATTGACCTTTTGGACCGTCTCCCAATCTCTCTCTCTGTTTGGAGTCATTACTATAATACTGGCATTCCAAGCTGGGCCAATAAACGTATTAGGATATCCTCTCCATTCCTGAGTCTACAGAATTCCTTCCCATTTTCTTCCTCTGAGTCAATGCTCAGTAAGTTTTTGGTGAGTGAAAGATCTTAATATAGGTTTTAAAGTGGAGTTGAAATGCCAAAGTGAGACACTAAAATAGGGAGTGATTAGGCGTACAGCTGCCTTTAGTATTTCTCCAAATCTCCTTTCCTTTTTATTCCTCTTGCCCATTATTGTCCAGATCTATGACCTTCGCCTGCAGTGTCATGGACTCTTGCAACTTCCCATTGCAAATTCAACTGCAAGATTAATTTTGTAAACATCCTTTGCTCATTAACAACGTATTTAAAAACCATCATTGGGCCTGGCTGGCGTGGCACAGTGGTTGAGCATCGACTTATGAACCAACAGGTCCCAGTTCGATTCCCAGTCAGGGCACTCAGTTCCCAGTGGGGAACCTGCAGGAGGCAGCTGATCACTAAATGATTCTCTCTCATCCTTGATGTTTCTCTCTCTCTCTCTCCCCTCACCCTTGCTCTCTGAAATCAATAAAAACAAAACGAAACAAGTCACTGCATTCCCATTGCATAGAAAAGAAATTCTCAACCAGAAGTCTGAAAATTCTCCATAAAGGGTCAGACAATAAATATTCCTGGGATTGGGAGCCAGAGGATGTTTGTTGCCACTACTCAACTCCATGCATATAAAACTTTACTTATGAATGCTGACATTGATATTTTATACAATGCTCATATTATTTAAAAATGTAAAAACCATTTTTAGGGCATGGGCCATACTAAACAGGCAACAGACTGGACTTGACCTGTGGGTTGTAATTTTCTGATTTCTTGGTCTAAAGCCATTCAGTTCAACATTTAAATCAATTCCCACTCACAGTCCAGCCATCTCTTCAGCATTAACATTCACTCTTCCCAATTCATCACCAACATACTACCACTCCCGCTAAACTAAGCAACATTTTCTTTTCTGAATGTGCCATACACCCTTCCATCTATGTACGCTCTTATGTCATTCCTTCCATCCAGCCTCTAAGATTCATTTAAAGTGTCATGAAACTTTTCCTAATAATCTTAACTTGAAATAATCTTTTTATCCTTTATAATAGTAATTTCTGCCTAGTTTTGTGTAAGCAATTTGCATATGTTACGCCCTTTAGCCCTTAGTCACTGAGATACGTATAACTGGAACCACTTGACAAATAGCAAATTGAGATTCAGCATGATTGTGAGCCCCAAATCATAACAATAAGTGGACAAGGCAGGATTGAAATGCAGATATTGGGGACCTCAAAGCTCTGCACTGCATTTAACCTCTGAGTATAATACCACACACTAGCATCTGTACTTCTTTTATTTATTTCCTTACTTACTAGCTGTACCCGGCCACGCGTTGCTGTGACTCAGTCTGGTTAAATGGGAAAGAAAGAAAAGAGAAAGCGCACGTTTCTAATATGTTTAATTACATGATGCTTGTGGGTATACAGTGTGCCCTCCTAGGCGGCTGCCCCTCACACCGTCGCCCCTGCTCTGCCTGGCTTGTCTGGCCTCGCACATGTGCGCCTCTACAGCCCAGGCCCGCCAGCACCGGCCTGCACCCCCCTGCTCCCCACAGGCCGCCCGCACACCGCACCCCGCGCCTGAAGTGGCCTGGCCGCTCCCACCTCCCACCGGCAGGGGCCCTTGCCAAGCCGCCTGAAAGCCAGAGGAAAAAGGAGCTGAGGAAGCTCCCCTGCCCTCACCTGCCACACTCCCCTCGAGCCCTTGGCCACTGGCATGGGGAGGACCATGGTGGCCACCCGCACCCTGAGCCCCAGCCCAGCACCAGCCCGAGACCCAGCCCTGCGCTGGTTGATATTTTGCAACATGATAATTGGCATGCCAATTGAATTCCATCCCTGGCAGATCGAGTGAATTCCAAAATTCTGTTGGATAATTAACTGCTTCATCTGCTTCCACAACAGTGTTGACGGACTTGTATCTGACTGCCTGGCTTTGAATGTTAGACTGAAAAATATTGTTAAGTTCATAGCATGTGTTGCTTTTACGTCCAACAGATGGCCCTGTTTTTCAAAAAAAGTGTGTTTTTACCTGTCATGGGTGTGACATCTATATAATGTAGGTATATAAAAACACATGCGTATTCGAATGCAACATTGTGTCAAAATTTCAAAGCAATTGGTGAAGAACTTTCAGAGTTGAGATTTTGAGCAAATGAACATTTACATTTTTATTTATATAGATTTATTTTAATCCTTATCTGAGAGCATGCTTAGAGAGAACAAAGGAGAGAGGGAGGGAGGGAAGGAGGAAGGAAGAGAGAGAGAGAGAGAGAGAGAGAGATGTGAGAAACATTGATCTGTTGCCTTCTGCTTACTCCCTGACCAGGGATCAAACCTGCAACCCAGGAATGTGCCCTGACCAGGAATTGAACCAGTAACTCTTTATAAGGAAAGATGCTCAACTAACTAAGCCATTCCTGCCTGATTGTACCACTGTTATAATGTTACTTTCATTTCTACCCACTATTAGAGCTTTTAGTGTAGATTTCATCTTTTCTAAAGACTAAAATTCTCAAAGCACAGTCCATGTCTTATTCATATTTGTATCCTCAGAGGGATTTGCATAGAATGGGTGTTTAATGCATTTTTGTTGCGAGAATGAGCACCATTCAACACATATTTGTAGCAATGAATTGCTATTATTAACTTTTGGATTTGATTTCCTGTAATCACTATCCTTGATGACAGAGAATGAACCTGATTTCTTTCTTCTTCTTTTTTTTTTTTCCAAAAAGCAACCTCCAGGGATCAATAGAAAATTAAAACTGGTTTCCATCAGTATGTATGGAAAGATTTTGTTTGTGCCCAGGTAAAAACAAGATCGATACAAATACAAAATGCACTGGGTTATTTGTTTTGGATTTTAGCACATTTTTTTCAGGAAATAAGAAAATTCAGGATTGTCAGCACATTCATGAATTCCTTTAGTACTCAGGTTGGTGGCATGTTCCATAGAACCTTTGCCATCAGCAACCACAGGCATGGAACTTTCTCTTTGCCAATTTATGAGAGTCATCTCTCTCTCTACTGGACACTTGGGTCATTTAGAATGGAACTTTTGTCTTGCTATGGTATTGGCAACAATGACAGAGCAATCAACAACTGCCACCCAGCTTGCAATTCAACTTGCCAAATCTGAAAAGTGACTGATGTTCGCGTCTTCCGAGTTCCGTTTGATGAATCGTTTCCTCCTTTGGGTGTAATCCCTGTTAGGTGATTAAGAACCTAACGCATTGGGAGCAGCAAAGTGCAATGGCACAGAGCCCGAGTGTCGTTGGATCCAAGAACCATCATTCACTCCCGTGTGCTGTTTCCCATGTTTCACGGGATGCATCTGGCTTTGTTTTCATCATTTGTAAGATGGAAAAAATGATATCCTCTTCACAGAATCTTTAATGAGGGACATGGCATGGACACATCCCGGTACAGTGTCTGTCCCACTGTAGGCACTCGGTCACTTCAGGCAGTGTTGTTCTCTTCTCCTTTCCATCTGACTATTTTTGGAAACGAGCACTAACAGGAGTCCAAAGGCTAGTTGTGTGACAACAGGGTTTTGTTGTTTAGTTTGAACCACAGCTGAAATTTGACTACTTTTAATCGTGAATGATGTCACAGTACAGCAGCTATGCTGTGTTCCTTCCTGCATCTCTCAAATCTTGCATAGAATCTGGGAAAACAAGAGCTTAACTGTTGAACGGATGGAAGTTTGCAAAATTTGGTTTGGATTTTGCTCCTGTTGAGTAAGTCCTAGCTGAGGCTGTAACTGATGGCATTTCAGGAGACACTGGGCTTCATGGCCATGGGTCAGCATTACAGCAGATGTGACACGTGCAGTAGGTTACTCAAATGGAATAGAATTCTTCCCTGCTCTCTCTGGGTAATCACAGACATACACAGGTTTTTCTGGTCCATAAGATCAAGGGTAGGTGTTACTATTCTATTACAAGCCAGTTTTCTCTGTGGTCATTAGTTCAACGAGGGGAGATGATCTGGCCCAAACTGAGCCCACAGAAAGGATTTATATCTCAAAGGACATATACTGAATGAATATGGGCAGGAGTCCATAGAGTGGGAAAGCCATTTTTATTTTCAGAGCATAGAACTATAGATTTTTAGTTGACCCCATCACTATGTTAGGCAGCAAAGTCAAAGTGGCAAAGTGGCAAAGGCTCAAATCTCAGAAGCAGAGAGCCTCAGCATAAGAGCCGGCTCATCCACTGGCTGCCATATCAGCTTGGGGAAATCTTGTAAACTCTTACCTCCTCTGGTTTCCTTGTTTGTAAAACCCTTCCTGTTTTCACTGGTTACCATGAGAATTCAATGGAACAAGGAGTATGACATCGACATTTGAACAAGCCTGCTTCATAGGATACAATCAGAATGCAATTTGGGTTTTGTTTTCCACTATCCCATTAGACTTATCAGATAGGGTTGGTTGTTCTATTACTGCATGAAAACTTGACTGGCTTCATGGCATTCGTGCCCACATGAGGACAAAAATACAGTGCCAGTAAATCACTCAAGGTACCTATCTGTGTAATAATCAGAGCTCCATCCAAAATAAAAATCCTCTCTATCCCTATATCCCTATATCCAAGGCTTGTGTCCGGGGGTCTCTGAGACCAGCTCTGGTTTGATGATCTCCCAGGGGGACTCTCACACATAGTTATGTTCTGTCTCTGATTTATTATGCCCAAAGGATACAAAGCAAAGTCAGCAAAGGACAAAGGCACATGGAGCAAAGTCTGGGGAAATCAGATGCAAGCTTCTGTAGTTCTCTTCTAGTAATCACATAAGATGGGCTTAATTCATTCCCTCAGCAATGATTTGGAATCACATGTGCAAAAGGTTGCCAACCAAGGAAGCTCATTAAAGACACAGCAACAGAATTGAACTGGGGGCTTGTTACAGTGGCACGCTTGTCTAGCACGGACCCAAATTCCATACTCCCAGTAGGAAGGCAGGAGCTCAGCACACAACACATTGTTTGCATAAACAGTTTAAGCCCAGTGAGCTACTTGGAGGGATGAGAGCCGCCCGCCCCCAAAATCCAAGTTCTCCAACTCCAGTCAAGGGCAAACCTCTGAAGTAGCTTTTCTAAGGAGGAGCAGTCAGGCCTGCTCTGCTAATGCCTTCCGGTAAAAAGTAGTGTGTCTAGTGTGTCCTCCAGTTTCTTCCTTCCTTACCTCCTCCCCAGCTATCTAGCTAACCTTGAGTATGCAGGGAAGAGAGGTAAGGGAAAGAGGCCCTTTCTTACTTAACCTCTGCCATTTCAACTTTGCCTCACCCATCTGGGTCTGCCTTCAAGGTTGGCCCTATGTCTTATTGGCATCTCTATAGGATTCTCTCTGGAGAACGTTTAGCGGAACTTCCTGTGAGGCGTTGACACATGGTCCTTGGCTGGAGGAAGTCTCTCACCCCGATTCTCCAGCAGACACTCCTCATGGATTCTATGCGGAGCCCTGGCCTGCCAGGGGCCTCCTGGGTGGGATGTAAAGGATGGAAGAGAGCTGCGTGGGGTCTCACTCTGGCTGGGGAAGCACGTGCGCATTCTCTCTTGAGAAGCTCTGTGAGTGCAGAGGATCCCATGCAGTCACCTCTTTGGCTGCAGTTGCCTGGACAGCTACCCAGCCCAACTGTCCCTGAGGTTTCCAGCTGAGTCAGATACCAGCCCTGCTGCTGCTCCAACTTCAGGAGCTAAACACCAGACCTTCTGAGTGCTCCCGCCAAAGCATCTCTTTTCATCTGATGTAAAAACCAGAACATCCTCTTCCCTCACTGTGTTACCGGGGGAGTGAAGTGGGCTGGGGAGGGGGAGGAATCCATGTGGTAACAGCAGCCCTCTCCAGAGATCACTTTCTTAACTACTCTGAGCATTACTTTCTCACAACTCCCTTTGATGTCTAAAATTCAGATGCAAGTCCAGGTTCTAAGGGGTCTGAAGTTTACGTACTTTGGGGTGGGAGGAGATGTGCCTTCTTAAAAAAACAAAACAAAACTATAGAACTATGAAGACAAAACTAGGTACTAAATGTATATTTATTTTGAATGAGGCAATAAATCACAACAATATGAAAATTTTAGAAAGCTGGCAGATACTACAAATATAAAATTCAGAAAAATAATATAATTTATTATATAATAATATAATTTTAACTCGCACTCCTCTATGGTGCTTTTTCCTACTTTTTTAACTATATTTTCCACTGTGGACTCTTCGATTCCTTCTTATAATATTTCTAATAGTATAAAAAGAAAGACAGCCTGGCCAGTGAGGCCCAGTGGTTGAGCATTGACCTATGAACCGGAAGATGATGGTTTGATTCCCAGTCAGGGCACATGCCTGGGTTGTAGGCTCAGCCCCCAGAGGGGTGTGTGCAGGAATCAGCCATTGACATTTCTATCTCTTACTCCCTCTCCCTTCCTGTCTGAAATCAATAAAAATATTGTTGTTTTTTAAAAAATAGAAAGATAATCCAGACTTTTCCAGTATTCTGATTGGAATTTATTATTTTAATGGATAGGCAGGATAATTTTCTTTCAAAGTCATAATGCATCACCAATCAAGTCATATACCTTTTTAGGACTGTGGTCAGAACAGGTAAGGTTTCAATCATGCTTCTTTCACCCATGAGTTGTAAGATTTGCAAGAAATTTCCACCAACTGGCATCTAGTTCCACCATTTCCACATGCTTCCATACTGGACCTGCCGCCCTGCTCCTGCACCTCTGCATCTCTGTGCCATGAGGCTGGGTGAGCTGGCACTAAGCACAGTCAGAAGCAGTGCCCGCATGGGAACGGTGAGCAATAATGTAAACTCTGACACAGTGTGACCTTGAGCTGCATGATTATATTCCAACCCCTACTAAATGTGCCCACAAATCAACTTCCCATTAGTTCAGTGGCTCTCAATGGATGGAGGTTCAATTATTCTCCCCCAGGGGGCTTTGTCAGAGCTGTGGGGGTGAGGTGGGAGGGCTCGGGAGTTGCTACTGGCATCTAGTGGGTAGAGGCCAGGGATGCTGCAAACATCCTCCAATACAGGACAACCCCCGCCACAAAGGATCATCCAGCTCAAGCCTGGCTGGTGTTGCTCAGTGGTTAAGCATAGACTTATGAACTAGGAGGTCTTGGTTCGATTCCCCAGTCAGGGCGCATGCCTGGGTTGTGGACTCAGCTCCAGTGGGGGGCATGCAGGAGGCAGCCAATCTATGATTCTCTCTCATCATTAATGTTTCTATGAAATCAATAAAAAGATTTTTTAAAGAATTATCCAGCTCAAAATGTCAAGAGTACAGAATCTGAGAAGCCTTACTAGCCGGCTCCTATTTCCTGCTAGCTCCTAACTCCTGCTAGCTGGATCTCCAGCATTTGTCCCTGTCATTATAAAACCACTGGACATGGAGATAGTGTGAGAAAGAGGGAGCTCAAAGTGGATATAGACTGGCGTATCTTACTTTGGCAAATTCTGCAAAAATGTATGATTCTATGAGCACATTGCGAAGCTCTCCCAGGGCCTTGGAAGGGGCCCTGGAACTGAGGGATCTGAAAGCTCAGCTTCATCAGCTTCAGGATAAGTCTTATCTTCCCACCCCAGCTGACAGGCAGCCTGCTGTGTCCCACGTTAGCATCCTTTTACAGGTCGGACAAGCAGAGGGAGGTCACACACTGGCCACTGGCAGGCTGAGACCTGGCCTGCAGACATGATATGTTGATTCTATTTTAATGAATTGCCAGCCCTTAAAAACTGTATTTTACACATAACCCAGATCTCAAGTTTTGGTTGAAAACTCCAGCAGCACTGAGCTCCTGCTCCCACCTGGACACCAGGGAGCTTGTTTCAGTTAAGCAGTTGCTTTTGCAGCAACCTCTGCTCCCTGCCCAGCCCTCCAGGTATTTGAATCTGCAAGCCTGTCCTACGGTATCAGTTCACCACGAAGGGCTGTGCAAATGCTCAACAGGCTATTGATGTTTACACTTGAAGTTTTGTTCCCATCCTTTTCTGAATGCTAGACAAACACTCCCTTATTTATTGGGGATCATTTTTCTTTTCCTCCAGAGTCACAAGGTCCATCATCTAAGAGAAGCCACATAGCCTCTGCCATTTGTCACATGCTGGACTTCCTATGAAAATGCAAGTGTGGAGGGAAAAAATTATCTTCCCTATGGAATGCAGCGGGGCTGGCCGAAGGGTGGCGGGGCTCAGGGTGGGGAGTGGAGAGGGATCAGCAGATAGATAATTGCTCTAGGAAAACCATTTCTTGAAGAGGCCAGATTATAGAATGCTAGATTGATTTTAAAGCCCAAAAGGCCAATTAAATTATGCAAAAATTAATGAGCAAAAAAAAGGGAGGGCAAGGAATTATAATGACAATGCAAAAATTGTAATGTGTCTAAATTTAAATTAAGATGTATTCCTCATTTGAAACAGGAAGATGGCAGCCACTGACATTTAGCAAATAGGAGTGGGCTCCTTTCAAAGCCAGGCCTTCTACTTACATCGGCAACCGTTAGTAATTCCAAGCCAGACATCAGGTAGTATGTTAGATGTCAGGCAACAAGAGAGTAAAAGTGTTGAATATCTTCTTTCCTTGAATTCTAAACCCTGCACTGTTAGTCTTATTCCTAAAGGCAGAATTCATTATTTTCATTGGATAAAATCAAATCCAACTTTCTCTTTTTTTTTCTTCTTTTTTTTTAAATTGAAACCATGAATTACATGGAGACCACCTGTGATGGTTGATTTTATGTGTTAACTTGGCTGGGCCACGTTGCCCAGATATTGTGGTTGTTATTATTCTGGATGTTTCTGTGATGGTGTTTTCGGTTGAGAATAACATTCAAATCTGTGAACTTTGAGAAAGCAGACTGCCTTTCCTCATGTGGGTGGGCCACATTCAATCAGTTGAAGGTCTGATCAAACAAAAGACAGAGTATCCAAAGCAAAAGGGAATTCTACAGCAGATGGCATTTGGATTTAAACTATCAGATCATCCCTGGTTTCCATCATGCTGCCCTACTTTGCAAATTTTGGACTTCACAATTCTCCATAATCACATGAGATAATTCCTCAAAATAAACCTCTTTGCATAGATTACATATATCTTATTGGTTCTATTTCTCTGGAAAATCCTAACTAATACACTTCCCAAGGAGGAGATTTCAGACCAGGATTCAAGTCCTTGGCCTTTCTATCCAGTATCCTTTCAACATCAAATGGCCTGATTACAAGGCCATAAAAGACAGTTGTTGAGTAGGCAAATGGTCACGCTCTTTGGGGAGGTTATCACTTGTGTTTTCTTCAGGTCCATCAGCATGAATATTTTTCTGCTCTCTCCCTTCGAGGGAAATACGAGTGAAAAGCAGACTTAGATTAGAATCAAAAGACAGAAGCAGATACCAGTTACAGGAAATCAGAGAGCTGAGGCAGGAAGGGTTCAACCAAGATGACAGAAGATACCAAGACCCTACAGATGGATGGAGTAAATAACAGACAGGAACGCTGAGACCAAACCTGATGAGAACCAAGAGGAGAGTCAGACCCAAGGGAGACAGGGAGGGTCGTTAAAGTACAGCGTCAAGAACTCAAACCAAACCAATAAAAGCAGGTACAAATAGACTCCAGGAGGGAGATTGGATGACTCATCCAACAAATATTTACTGTGCATCTGCCAAGTGTCAAGTCCTTTTCTAAACACTGAGGATGGAATGGTGAGCAAAGGCAACATGATCCCTGCCCTCCAGGAATGTGGGACCTGCCTTTAAATTACCTGGAATAGTGATTATCTGCAGAGGAAGGGAGGGGGCGTACCTTGCCATGAGTTTGCTTTATGTCTCCAAGGGAGCAAGCGACAGATGCGTAGTTGTGATGTTTTTAAAATGAATATTCCAAATTTTTCTAATATTTCTACGGGGAAACAATTCTAAAAATCTACTGTTTTCATCACACAAACTACAGAAAGTAAAGCTTGGGGAGTTCTTCATGCAGAAAGGGCAGCATTTGCCAAGAATATTAGCAAGCATTTGTAGTTTGCTTTTATAAACTAGCAGAGTGGTGGTGAAGAACTTTGTTGACTTTCATTAAGGACCAGAATGGAGCAGATACTTGTAAATTCACATGCGCACATCACTCACTCATCCTCCACCTCCCGAGTTCCCTACTCCATGTGCCTGCACATATTTCTTTCTTTGTTTTATTTTGTTTATGTTGTTGTTGTTGTGTTTAATATTGATTTCAGAGAGGAAGGGAGAAGAAATAGAAATATCAGTGATAAGAGAAAATAATAGATTGGCTGCCTCCTACATGCCTCCTACTGGGCATGTGCCCTGACCAGGAATCGAACTGTGACCTCCTGGTTCAAGGGTTGGCACTCAATCACTAAGTCACACCGGCGGGCAGCCTCCAACATTTCTGCATGCACATACATATATATGTTATCTGTGTTTACCACTGCTTCACTCAGCAAGGCATGGTGTCCATGTGGCAGACCAAGTGCCAGGTACTGGGAGGGTGGCCCGGCCCTCATGGAGCTTACTGTCCACCAGAAGAGAAAGGCAGTAAGTAAATGCCTCACACTGACACACAGCTAGGAAGGAAAGCTGCGCAGTGCCTAGAGAGCAGAAAAGGGGAGACCAGCCCAGCCTGGGTGTCAGGAGGAAGGTGCAATCCAATGACTTGCCATTTTTAGGTAAGAGACATGTTCCTCTTTCCAGAGCCATTAAAACACCTGATTATTCTTGTCCTTTCCATATTTCATCTGCATATCAGAATGAAGGTAGCAAGAAGAGGGCGAAGGCCATTAAACCTGGTGCCACAGTGAGTGATCGAAGTGCATAATCTACTGAAAATGTTACCTGAATATCGCTCGCACAGTGAGTGTGACTCCCATAGTCCTGTAGGATTTTCATAAATCCTGCTGGAAAGAAAAAGTGCTTACCACTCACAACACGGGAGCTATTCGTAGCCTTTTGATTTTCTCCAGGTGATGTGCAGTCATTGCTAATTCAATCAAACAGCTCAGCTTCAGTAAGTCACTGGCCCCAGCAGTTTGCAAAACAAAACAAGACAAAAACACATAGATATTGGGCTTTGTCCAGAACCCCAAAGCCATTTTATTTATTTATTTATTTATTTATTTATTTATTTATTTATTTAACTTTCTGATGCTTCTTTATGGGATTTCCTTAGGGACCAACATTTTGTTGTTGTCTAACCTCCTCCTTTTCGGATAAATAAGAAGATAATTATGGCCATCCTGTAGCCCTGAAACATTTATTTATCATTAAGTTGTGGGGGTTTTTTACTACAAGGCTCTTCACTTGTTAACAGGCTAACAGGAAGGCAGGGGTGCAAATAAATAAAAACAATAAACCAGGCAAGTGTGAACACAGAGGCAGAGACTAAATGCCTGCGAGGAGGGGTGAGGGACTGTGCCATAGGGAAGGTGGTATTTTAGCAGCAGTGAGAGACAGATAGGAGTTTGCCAGGCAGGTAGGAGAGGAGGGGGGAAGGGGAGGAGTGGCTCAGGAAGACAAAACAGCATGTTCAAAGGCACAAGGGTGAGGAACAGCCTAAGCCTTTCATGCTGAGCAGAAAGCTCTTCAATTCAGTGTTTGCAGGCACCAGGCAGGAAGGGGCGGGCGTGGCGAGCAATGAGAGGGGTGATGGGGACCTTGTCGCTTAGAAAGCTGAGTTAACAAGTCTAGGCTTTTCCTGGAGGCAAAAGCAGTCTCTAAAGAATTTTAAGCAGAAACGTTGTTGTGATCGGATTTGTGTTCCAGGAACGTCACCCTGGTAACTGTGCAGTGAATGAACCGGAATGGAGAGAGCCTAAGCAGTGAGATCTGCCGGGAGGACAGGGCAGCAGGCAAGGCCGCTCATCCCATTTCCTCCTAGAGCCTGTTTCCTCCGCCCCAGTCCCTGCTGCAGGCGCTTGCTCTTAGTGCTGTGTTTGTTTCAAACTTTTCTTGTGGAATCCAGCACCAGGTATATCCAAATGGGTGAGCGCTGGCAGGCAGGATAGCAAACCACGAAAAAGCAAATATTCCAGATTCCTTTCTGTGCCTCCTCCATACTCCCAGTCCTGGAGAGAATCATCTTGGCCTTTGACAATCCCTGATTTAGATTCTGAAAAATTTTAAAAATTAAATGTTCTTCATATAATGCCGTCAAAACTTGAACTTGGAGATTGATGGCATCTAATCTGCACGCGTCATTTTTTAAAAATCTAGGTAAAGGGTATTTTATTGTTTTCATTTTTTATTTATTGATTTTAGAGAGAGAAGGGGAAAGAGGAGAGAGAGAGAGAGAGAGAGAGAGAGAGAGAGAGAGAGAGATCAATTTGTTGTTCCACATGCTCGTGCATCTATTGGTTGATTTTTGTATGTGTCCAGATCAGAGATCGAACCTTAACATTGGTGTATCAGGACGATGCTCTAAACAACTGAGCTACCTGGCCAGGGTACACACACATCATTTTAAAGAGGAAATAAGAGGCCAGATAAGTGAAGTGACTTGGTTCAGGTTATCATATGCAGTTAGTGGCAGGTACGAAACCATCATAGTCTCAGCATAGTGGCATATCATGGTCAATTGTGGACTGTTTAGATAACAAGTGCTACCAGTAACGGTGGCTATCTTTTGTTCTGCAATGTGTTGATGAGAAATGGGTAGAGGTATCTGGAAAAGGCGATCAGGTACGCCAGCCCTCACCGAGCTATACAGTTAGCACATTAGCAGGATACTTGGTGGCTAGCAACAGAAACCCAACTCTAGGTAGGTTTAGCTTAAACACAAAAGGCAAACATTTGCAAATTTCATTGAAACATGTAAAGCGCTGAGCTTCCACCTTCCTGTCTCAGGTATAAGTGGAAGCTCTCACATATTCTGCAAGCTACCTGCATCCTTTCGGCAGAGGTAGAATATAGATGAAATGTGGTGGCTGGAGATGCTCAGACTTCATCTCTTCCAAGTTTGCCCAAAAAGAACAAATGTGTTCTTCCTCCCTTGGAAAGTCAAAATATTCTCAGAAGAGAAACTCCATTGCCTTGGCTTATGATACATTCCCGAACCCCGTCGACCAACTGAGATACTGTTGTGAGGCCACCGCTATAACCACATATTTGTAATTGGGGGAGATCTCATAAAAAACTGATCCGGGAGGGGGATGCCTACTTTTGCAACTGGTTTCACTGATGCAGTAAATACCAGTACAAGTAAGAACTTGATTCCCTTGCAAATATATATTTTAAGTTTTATTATTACAAGAACGGCAATGTTTTCTTTGTGTGAATATCATCTATCAGACACTCTCTTTACTGCCTGCATTGATTTCTCTTTCACATACACAAAGACTTTTCTCCAAATGAAATTTAAAACTGAAAGAAAATGGTTACTTAAAGGATATTTTTCTTCTTTGCCCACAGGGCGTGCTCAGACTGAAAGGGGTGAGACAGGAAGTGCTTATTCAGGAAGGGAGAGGGCACATGGAACAGGAGGTGTTGTAATGAGGCAGAATTCTTCAAGGGTGAGTATGGATTTCTAGGTAATAAAGAGAAAATGCCTAGACTACAGGCATCAATCAGGTTCCCTCTCTAGAGCAAATGCAAGCAAAGAACCTGGGACAATTTTCCAATTTGCAGTGAGACATGACCAGCAAGCGAAGGGACCGGGGACTAGGAATTACAGAAAATGGCAAGGCTGAGTAATGCTGCAATAGAAACAAAAGGAAGGTAGCATTTACTCCACATGGGAATGCTGAGGAAAGCTTTGTAGTATTGTCATGAGGTAAAATTTTTCAAGGGCGAGTATGGGTTTTCCAGGAATAAAGAGAGTGGGTATATATGCCAAAGGGAACTGCCATATGCCAAGTTATAGCACATGAAGGTGTATGATGTATGTGCTTGGAAATACTAGTGTTTGTACAAATATATATGCATAGTTAATCTAACCAAAAGAGAAAGGTAAAGGGGAAGAGGAGGAAACGGGAGGGGAGAAGGGGAAGAGACCGGAGGAGAAGGCAGATAATTTGAGTGCAGAGTTTGACTGCTGGGCCTCAGTGAGGCTAGCCGTGCATGGGGAATATGAGCATTCTCTCTGTCTCTTGGGGACAAGTGGAAACTCACCTTGCTTCTCTTTTATGTCATCTCTGCCTTTCTGTTGCTCTAAAATATTGCTCCACTTACTCATCAGTTGCACATGGCTTAAAAAGAACCCAATCCTTAGGCCTAGACCCCTTATTTCATTCAATCTTTTTCTTCAAGTCTCAAAACTCTCTGGGGAAAACAAACAAAAACTCTGTTTCATTTTGCAAATCCCCCAAAATAGAAATCAAACTGGGGGTCACCTTATTGTTTATTTCCCTTAGACGGAGACACATTTTTGCCTGTTCTGTGGGTCCCCTAAAAATGGCCTGCCCTGGAGCCCTGTAAGGTAGAAGAGGTATAGCCTGGTGGATAAGTTAAAGAGAGTATGCTTGGTAAGGGGTGAGCAGAGTGGAGAGACACAGAGCACTACTTCATTCGTCATGGAACTGAGGGGAATCAAACCACAACCAAGCAGCATCAGGACCAGCACCTATCAGAGGGCAGTGGGACAGTTCTCTAGCCAAGCAGCAGTGTTGCTATGGGCAGTCAAGGATAACATTAGAGGATAAAAGGATATGCCAGGATCCACAAGAATTCATCCAGGTTACCAAAGACCATGTGTCTACTAGAGGCCCAGTGCACAAATTCAGGCACCAGTGGGGTTCCTCAGCCTGGCCTGCAGGATCAAGCCGAAACTGGCTCTCGGACATCCCCCGAGATGTCCCAAATTGTGAGAGGGCACAGGCCAGGCCGAGGGAGGGATATAAGAGGTTGGCCAGCCAGGGAGGGAATGCAAGAGGGCTCCAGGGCATTTTCGGCCCATCTCACTTTGTCCCGATCAGCCGGACCCCAGGAGAAAGCTAACCTATCAGTCGAAGTGTCTGTCCCCTGGTGGTCAGTCCACATCATAGTGAGCGGTTGAGTGGCCTTAGCATATCATTAGCATATTATGCTTTGATTAGTTGAATGCACAACCAGACGACCGGCCGACTGGACACCTAGCATATTAGCCTTTTATTATATAGGATAGGGTAATTATGTTGGATGATATCTTTCTCATCTAGGGCTCCATTAAATGGGCTGGTAGCACAATAGTTGGTTATTGCTCCACAATGTATTTCAGACTCAGGTGGAAATTCATCATCCCAGCCTAAGTGCCATCACTGATCTTCCCAACATTTTATGGTCTCTTCCAAATGCCCATGGCCATGCTCAACTCCAATCTTATAACATAAGATGGCATCTTCTCTTTTCATTATGTGAGCTGACATTTTATGGGGAAACAGGCAAGAGAATAAATTTTCTTTTAAAAATGTGTAACGGCAGAAACAGAAGTTTTAAGTAAGAAAAACAAAGTGGTCTGAAGAATATATTCTTTTAGGAACCAGAAAGCCCCTAGGAACTAGCTCACCTAGAAGCTTCCAAACTCAAGCTCCTCTCTGTCTCCTAGCATGGTTCAAAGCTGGCAAACAGAAGAAAAAAAAGGCAGAAAATATGCCCTGAGCTCTAGAACCTACAGAATATTCCTCTTGCCTTTGCTGGGAGCTGGACTTAAAGTAAGGCTTTATTTTGCTTTTCATATATTTATTGATGTGGAGGCTGAAGGTTTGTTTATATTTTTTTAAGGCAGAGGTAGAAGAGAACTGAGGAAGAAAATAAAAATAAGTCTCTCTTGGGTCGTTTTTCTATTACAGGTCTGGAGGCTGCTGGCAAAACATTAACATTTAACAAGATTAAATGCAATCAATTTCTATCTATGCAAGAGTTAGAACCACCTCTCTAGCTAGAGGGATGAGTACCATGAAATTCAGCACCAAATTATTTTAATTTGGGGCTCACTTTTCAGTTATTCTGGCCATAATTCGGCATGACTAATCCTTGGGTTAGAGATGGGCCCACACCCTTTTATCTAAGGGTGGAAGGAAGTCCCAAGGAAGAGACCCATCATCATTACAATCATGACCATCGCCACTGCAGTCACCACCATCACCCCGCCCTTATAAGAGCCATACCTACTCTCCACGGTAATACTGTAACAGCTCTTATTATGCAGATGAGTAGATTGAGCCTCAGAAACAGAGATTAATTTACCTAAAGTCACTGAGATGTGAAGTAGACTAAAAATCCGGGTCTTTCTGATTCCAAATTTTGTTTCTCGACTAGGATGTTTCCCATAATCTAAGGGTCTGAATCCTGGAACTGTCCAACTTCTGCATAGAAGAGCAACTCATAGAGAGAGCATTGGACTAAAAAAGCTAAGTGTGTTGCATCTCACCCCATTAATAAATAGTTGTCTGGCCTTGGCAAGGTTACTTACCACCTGACCCTCAGTTTCCCCACTTGTACTATGAGGGGGTTGGACAGGCTTATCTCAGAGTTCCCTACCTAACCAGACATTCTGTGAGGTGGTAGCTTTAGGGACTGCCTGGTTTTTTGCAAGTAAAAGAGTAAGTGGTCTCAATTTCCTCAGCTGTAAGTGAAAATACTGAAATGTTAAGGCACTGGTAATGAAGGTCAAAACTCTGCCTGGTCGGCTTTATTTAAATGTGCTGGCCAGGTTAATGAGCAGACCTGCGCTTGCTCTTCTCCCACACCCCTCTGCCTCAAGCTGGTGCGCTCAACCCCCGAGGCTCTGCAGGATCTCAAGCCTTAGGCTGCAATGCTTACTTTTGTAATCGCATTCTTTGCTTCATGAAAAGATCCACTAAATGAAGCCTTTAAATAGCAATCTCTTTTGGAACATTTAAAAGTAATTTAATTTTCTTCTTTAGAAACACATTTACCGTACCAAGCAAGGCCCACCTTATCTCCAACCAAAGTTATGAATAGTTATCAGTCTAATGGAAGCAGTTTATGCTTAAAAAGGAAGAGATACAAATTTACTGATTGAAAACATTGATTGCCAGCCTATTTATTGAGCACTGAATCCTGGGCGAGGCCCTGGGGAAAATGTGAGTAAGACTGGTGTGGCAACTTGCTGCACAGAATCTTCAAGTCCAGTGTGTCGCTAGATAAATTTAAAAGTGATAGCTCGAAAACCAGTAAATGCAGGGACAGGAGAAGGACAGCTTTTCTGAATATGGGCAAGTCATGGCAGACTTCCTGGAAGATGTGACATTTGCAAATAGAGCTGAGGATTCAGGAGGAAATTGGTGAATGAGATGAGTTGGAAGGAGGGGATAAACTGTTTCAGGGAAAGGAGAAAAACTCAGAGAAAAGAGAGAGTATGGCATACTAAAGTAGCCCATAGCAACATAACACGAAATATTTTTTAAAATGAGGTTGTTCAGGTAGGTTAGGGGCCATCCCAAAAAGAGTAATGAGTCTTGTTGGAGATCTCAGTCTGAGTAACCTCGGGGTAGCCCCTTAATTTCTCTGATTCATAGATTCCTAATCTGAAACATAAGGGATCTAGAATAGACAACATTTAAGGTCCCTACTAAGTATAAAATTAAATGCCATAGCTAAAGACAGGAGAAAAATATTGGATAATAACTTCATCTGAATACTGATTTGTTAAATCAATAATCTTTTACTTAATACTTACTATATGCCAACTACAAAATTTGGGATCTATGTTAGATGCTAAAGAGGTGGTTCTTAAATAAATAATTGTAAAGACAACTATATAGTCAAATTTTATAAAGAAAAAATGAGGTTTAGATCAAGGATATCTAGTATAAACCTACAGAAAGCACTATACTGTATGATAAAACATTAAGAATTGTGAGGGTGATACAACTTAACAAAAGAAAGATAAACAACCCAATCCAAAAATGGGCAACGGAACAAAATAGATACTTTTTGAAAGAGGACATAAGGAAGGCCCAGAGATATACATAACATGCTCAAAATCACTAATCATCTGAGAGATGCAAATCAAAACAACAGTGTGATACCATCTCACACCTGTCAGAATGGCTACCATCAACAAATCAACAAATGACAAGTGCTGGAGAGGATGCAGAGAAAAAATAATGCTTGTCCCTTGCTGGTGGGAATGCAGACTGGTGCAGCCACTATGGAGGACAGTATGGAGTTTCCTCAAAAAACTAAAAATGGAACTCCCATTTGACCCAGTAACCCCACTTCTAGGACTATATCCCAAGAAACTAGAAACACTAATCAGAAAGGATATTGTGCCCCTATGTTCACAGCAGCACAATTCACCATAGCTAAGATTTGGCAACAGCCTAAGTGCCCATAAGCAGATGAATAGATTCAAAAACTGTGGTACATCTACACAATGGAATACTATGCTACTATAAAAAATGAATTCTTATCATTTGCAGCAGCATGGATGGAACTGGAGAGCATTATGCTAAGTGAAATTAGCCAGTCAGAGAAAGATAAATATCACATAATCTCACGCATTTGTGGAATATAATGAACAACAAAAACTGATGAGCAAAAACAGATCCAGAAACAGAGAAGCATTGGTCAAACCATCAAACCTTAGAGGGAAGGTAAGGGAGGGTGGGGTTAAGGGGGAAAGATCAACCAAAGGACTTGTATGCATGCATACAAGCCTATCCAATGGACACACACACTGGGGGGAGGGCGGGGAAGGGGCAAGGCCATGAGTGGGGATGGGGTGGAAGGCAATGGGGAGATAAGGACACATATGTAATACTTTAATCAATAAAGAAAAAAATTTTTAAATTAAAAAAAGTGTGTGAGGAATAAATCAGACACCTTCTATCACTTTTACTGTAATGAAGATTCTAGCGAGAGTAATAAAATAAGAAAAAATAAAAAGTAGATAGATCATAAATGAAGAAATAGAAGCACTACTTTTAGTAGACAATAAGATAATCGAAGTAGAAAAATCTCAGAATATTTCAAACCTTTGGAATGAGTAAGAAAGCTCACCTATTGATGCACACTTGGGTTGCTTCCATATAGACCAAGAAATCTTAATGTGCTGCACTCGGTATGTTTCCATCAAGTTTTCTTCTACCCAGAGACGTAGTCTAGGCCAGTATTTCCATAGCAGAGGCTTCATTCACTCATTAACTCACTTATTCATTGTATTTTCAAAGCATATTTTATTCAACAAACTGTTATGGACATCTCACTTTCTGTCAGCTATAGTATTAGCTCCTGAGGAAAGAGAAATAAAAAAAAAAACAAAACACACACACAGTCTTGGCCCTGCAGAAACACAAAAGGCTCTGGGGACAGTGTATGAATTGTAATCTATCTGAGGAATATGTCCCAAAGCAACTCTTCAAACACAATCAATCTGCTGTTTTCACATTTAGGTGTTTTCCCTCCCTCATTTTTATTGAGGTATAAGTGACATATAACATCGTGTGAATTTAAGGTATATGATGTGTTGATTTACTATTTCACATTTAGGTTCTTATCCCATGTTTATTTCTTTGGAGTAAGGTGTGATGTAGAGAGATAATTTTATTTTTAATAGATAACTTATTTACCCAGCACTGTGTATCAGATAGTTTATTTTTCCCAGTTATTTATTATCTAATCTAATAAAAGAGTAATATGCTAATTGCATCACTATGCTACATCCCAAGTCACGCCCACCAGACAATCAGAGTGACTATATGCAAATTAACCCAACCAAGATGGCGGCTGGCAGCCACAGAGCTAGAGCAAACAGGAGGTTTCATTGCCCCAGCGATGGAGGAAGCTGTCTGCCTAGGCAGGCTGTGGCCTCCACTCAAGGCAACAAAGTATCAGTTATAGAAGATAAATAAACCCCAGATACCTGCTTCCTGCCAGCCTCACTGGAAGGTTGGGTGGCTGGGCGGCTTGGCCAGCCTGAAAACGGCCCTTACCCCCTCACCCAGGCTGGCCAGGAACCCCAGCAGAAACCCGACCCTAATCCGGGACACCCTTCAGGGAAAACCTGCCGGCCCCCACCCATGCACCAGGCCTCTATCCTATATGATAAAAGGGTAATATGCAAATTGACCCTAACAGCAGAATGACTGGTCACTATGACACACACTGACCACCAGGGGACAGACACTTAATGCAGGAGCTGCCCCTGGTGGTCAGTGCACTCCCACAAGGGGAGCTCTGCTCAGCCACAAGCCAGGCTGATGGCTGCCAATACAGCGGTGGTGGTGGGAGCTTCTCCTGCCTCCTCAGCAGTGCTAAGGATGTCCGACTGCAGCTTAGGCCTGCTCCCTACTGGCAAGTGGACATCCCCTGAGGGCTCCCCGGCTGCCAAAGAGATGTCTGACTGTCAGCTTAGGCCCAATAACCCGGGGAGTGAGCCTAAACCAGCAGGTGGAAATCCCCTGAGGGTTCCCAGACTGCAAGAGGTCACAGGCCAGGCTGAGGAACACCCCCCGATGATTGCACAAATTTTTGTGCACCGGGCCTCTAGTATATAAATAATATATGATAATCTGAGTGGTCAGATTATTATGACCACCTGACGTTTGTAGGAAAATTAACCATACACTGCATTGTATGGGATATGGGAGCCAAAGGCCTGTTTGAATACCTTTGCTGTCTGCAGTTACCAAGATAAAATGTCTCCAATTCACACAGGAACACAAGGATTGGACTGTCAAGCATTGGAAAAAAGTCATGTGGTCTGATGAATTACATTTCCAGTTGCATCATGCAAATGGCAGAGTGAGAATTTGGTGGAAACAGCATGAAAGCATGCACCCCACATACATGAGTACAACCCTTCAAGCTGGTGGGGGCAGTGTTATGGTTTGGGGCATGTTTTCCTGGCATGATGTGGGCCCTTTAATTCATGTGGAACAACGTCTGAATAGCACAACATACCTAAGTATTGTTGCTGATCAGGTTCATCCTATTATGTTGATGTCGTATCTCAATGGAGATGGCTTCTTCCAACAAGACAATGTGCCATGCCACAGTGCTCATATTGTGCAGGAGTGCTTTCAAGAATGTCAGGGAGACTTTACCTTGCTTAGGTGGCCCTCACAATCACCAGATCTCAATCCAATTAAGAATTTGTGGGACAAAGTTAAAAGAGCCATCAGGCAGCTGGTTTCACAACCATCAAATCTCACAGAACTGGACATTGCTATTCATTAGGCATGGTGTCAGATTCCTTGCATCACCTTTCAACATCTTGTGGAGTCAATGCCAAAAAGAATCACCACAGTATTGAAGGCAAAAGGTGGCCTAACGAAGTCCTGATGGGGTGGTCATAATAACCTGGCCACTCAGTGTACACAAGGGAATATTACTTGATCATAAAAAAGAATAAAGTCTTACCATTTGCAACAGTATGGATAAGACCAAGAGGGTATTATGCTAAGTGAAATAAGTCAGTCAGAGAAAGACAAATGCCATATAATTTCACTTATCTGTGGAATCTAAAGAACAAAATAAACAAATAAAATTGAAATAGAAGCATAGACACAGAAAAGAGACTGATGGTTGTCAGAAGGAAGGGGGTTGGGGGAGTAGGTAAAAGTGGTAAAGAAATTAAGGAGTACAGGTTGGTAATTAAAAAATAGTCCTGGGGATGTAAAGTGCAGAAAAGGGACTATAGTCAATAATATTATAACAACTATGTATGGTGCCAGGTGGGTACTGGAAATATTGAGGGGAACACTTTGTAAAGTATATGAGTGTCTAACTATTATGTTAAACATTTGAAACTAATATAAAATAATATTGAATGTAAACTGCTTTTGAAAAATAAATAAAACATTTAAAAAATATATTTCTTGGTCTACATAAAGGCCGAAGTGCAGCAAGAATGGATGCCAGCTGCCACTGTCTCAGGAGCAGAGGCCCTCCCCTTCAGTTTTCCAGACTTCCCAACACAGAGGGTCCAAAAGTCAACCAACGTCCGACCTTCTCCCTCCAGGTAAACAGAAGCAGACAAATGAGCTGCCTCTCCCTGTCTCCCTTTTCTCAGAAAGTGGTGTCCACCCCCATCCCCACACAGCTTGTTGGCTCTGGTCTAAACCTTCACTTTGCCCCAGCTCAGCATTATGGAAATGTGACCTTCCAGATCATCAGGACAAATACCCCCAAACATAGTGTGTGTGTATGTGTGTGTGTGTAGGGAGGCGGGGGGCGGGGGGTAGGTCTGTGCTTTAATACATTGGAAAGGATCTATACTCTTTCTCCCCTCCTGCTCTTAGAAGATGTGTAGTGTATATTGGAAGGTAGAAAAAATTCCAACAGTAAATAAATGTATGTAACATTTGTTTAAAAATTTGCTTTTCAAACATATTTGACCTTAGGATAATTTTTATTCTCATATCAATCATATTCATAATAACCATAATAACATAACAATACAACTAACTGCTTTTCATGTGTGAGGCATCTGCCAAGAACTTTATGTGACTTATCCATTAGCCCCTTACAAGAACCTAAAGACATAGATGTTCTAACTACTCCCTTTTATAGATAAGAAAAACAAGGCACTGAGAGGTTAAGGAAGTGATTCCAGGGTAAAAATTTAAATAAAACATTAGGCAATAACCAGGACAGAATTTGAATTCAAGTGCGCTAGGTTCCAGAGTCTATGCTAAAACCTCAAATGAATCATTCTGTGCCAGAGAACATTTTCTAGAAAATATTGCCCTAACCTCTCTTCAAATACCTCTGCCCTCTTCCCTACCTTGTTCTTTGTTGATATGACCCTTCCTCCACTAGGTTTTCCTTGATTCCTTATAAGCTCTTGACATGTCCATGAACGGAGGTATTTTAAGCACAGTTGAGAATCCTATCATGAGCAAAATCATACCAACATGTACTAGTAAGTATATATATTGCCAACTCAATATGTGTAAAGGTATTGCTATTAAAGAATATTTTCTGTTTTCTCTTTAAAACACTAAACGGTCACATGCTGAATTTCTAACTGCCTCCATTGTCTTCTTCAATGCTCTACATTCCAGAAGGGCCCCATTAAGAACTGCTTAGCTGATGAATCCCCTGTCTTAGTATAATTAAAAGTAAGAAACAGCCCCTGACTAATCAGCTCTCAACTGGATAGAAACACACACACACACACACACACACACACACACTGATGTTGCATTGTTAGAGGGGCCATCAAAAAAATCTCAACACCCCTCCATTTCAGTTCACAAGAAGCAAATGAACGTCAAATGAACCTAGGTTGACATGCAGTTCTGAAGTATCAGGTGGAAATGAGCTTACTAATTATTAGCTAGTCATCCTATCCGGCTACCTAGAAAATGTCTTCCATCTCACCTTGGGATCCCCAGTGGCTCTTCTCCAAATAAAGATGGTCAAGCTGGTAATATGAAATCTCTCTCTCCAAATGATCTTGTGTGTCTAGACTGATAAAGGAATTAAATGGGAAATATTGATGTCCCTCGTTGAATGTGAACAGAGCCTTCACCAACATTTTCCACATGCCCCTACTTTCTCTGTTGTATTGTTACTGTTATTGATATTATTCAGCCAAAATTTAGGCTGCCCCCTGAAAGCACTGTTACGGCCCCCAGCCCCCCAACCAAAGTCATTTATGTGCATCTTATGGCCTTGGTGATGATTAAAAGATGATTTCTATTTCCCTGTAGTCATCTGTCACTTTGCCTTGGATCATAAAAGTTTCAGGGAGATTTAATCAAGACACTCCTGGGATAAGGGGGTAGAAAAAGCTGAGGCTATTAGACCAGAGTTCCTGCCATGCCCAGGATACACAATCCTGACCAAGGCCTTCACCCCTGCACCTCGGTCACCTCATCTGTCACAGGTTATGGTTAATGAGCTGATATGCATAAACACATACAGCAGGAGCTCCACACGTGAGAGTTTCCTTCCTTCCTCACTTCTAACGAGAGGCCCTGAGTACTGTCATCACAGGAGTGACTGTGTCCCAGGTGGGGAAGTCCAGCACCTGCAGGAACACAGCCAGCCAGATGAGGAAGGCCATGGGAGGTCCCCGAGGGCAGATGGCAGCGGAGTGTTCCAAGATCTCTTTGGAGGAGGATGGTCCGTGTGTTTTGCAGGGGAGTTTACAGCTCGAGGGGGTACTCCTCCGTCTCTTGAGCTCCCTGAAGTCCTCAAATCCTTGGAGCCATTGCAACATGAGAAGAACCAACCCAGGCCAATCACTGGCCAGCCTCGCTCTGGACAAATTCCAGTAAGGGATACAGATGTGCACAGCAGCATGTAGAAATCCAGTCTCTGGGGCGTGGGCTTGAACAGAGGATCTGGGCGGAATGTCCATGGAGAGCAAAATGCAGTTTAATGCCACGTGTATTCTACCTTCCAGTGTGACCTGTCAAAATTGGGGGCCCACAAACACAACATCAAATTCCTCGGCCTTGGAAGTCGTGCTGGGCATAGCTTCCTCCCATCAGAGCACGTGCGAGGTTTGGAAGGAGGAGGCAGGTAGAAGCTGTGCCTCAGCTCCGGCTGCACTTTTGTGGGAAGCAGTGGCTTGGAGGGTTTTGTTGTTTCTCCATCTGTGATAGCAGACTTTTAGGGTCCGAGTCTTGGCTTTGCGGGTGTTGAGAAGCAGCCTCTGAGGCCGCCATTCAGCTGAGACAGGTCACAGCAGGGCGGTGCGGCTCTGGGGTCACCAGCTGCCTGACTATGGCCGTGGCAGGGTGAGTTGGAGCTGACGTTTCCTGATAGGAGAGGAGGCATCTGGTTCTGGGTGACTCTGCAGGCCACTCTCGTCTATTTATTCATTGTTTCCCCCCATTGGTTCTCTGAGCCACTTGCTACCTTGAAATGTTGGAATCACAGGGGGAGATGTGAAGCTCCCGCATCTGCAGCCTGACTGATGGATGTCAGTGATGTCTCATTTTATTTAGTAATTTGTATCAGATATTTATATTTCTTTCCTAATTTTTTCCTGCTAAAAGCAATGTTGCAATAAATATCTCCTTTACATGTCCCCTCTTTACCATATGCAAGAGTTTCTCTGGGTATAAAGGTACATATGTCGTCAACATTACTAGGTAACACCAAATAGCTGCTTTCTCACTTCCCACTCCCCCTTGTATAGTATGAGAGTTTGATTTCTCCGTATCTCCACCAACTCTCAGCATTGTTACAGATTTTTATTTCTGCCAATCAGCGCAATTTTCACTTTATTTCCTCCAGTAATTAGTGAGATGGAACATTTTACATGAGCGCAATAATCATCATTCATGTCTCCTCTTCTATGAACTCCATGCTCACATTCTTCGTGGATCATTCCACTTGGTGGTTCTTCTTTTTCTTATTGATTTGCAAAACTTATTTATGTATTCTGGACTCAAATCCTTTGTTGCTTACATGGGTTGTAAATATAGTCTCCCAGTCCGTGGCTTGTCTTTTAACTTTTTATGGTGCTTTTCAATTATGCAGAAGTTTTTAAATGTTTAAGGTGTTTCAGAGTTGCTGCCCCATGGTGGTACTGGACAAATCTCAGGAAAAGTCAAACTCTCAGCCCCCAGCGTCTATGGTTTCAGCCACTCTTATTCAACGGATTGTGTATATTTTTGAGTCGGTATAATTCTGGATACCTTTTTCTTAATATTTAATCTAATTTGCCATTTGTTTGTACCAAGAGGATACATGAAAATATTACTACTTCCAGCCTTTGTGTCGCTCCACTCAAGATTCACATTCCAGGGGAAAACAGATGATCTGATTAGTCTCACTTGAATCATACACTGATTCCAGGCCAGGAGCTGATGGGCCATCTGGACGGATAGTCCCACCAAGACTGTGTGATGGAAGAAGAGCAGGGTCCCAAGTAAGAGCCCCAGTGGATCCCTCAGGTACAGTGAGAACAGGCACTGGGCAGGCAAAATACAAACCATGGTACTGGTGCTGCGAGCATTTGGCAGGATAGACGCTGCCTAAGAATACTGATTTCTCAGTAAAAAGAGTTTTCTTTTGCAAGACAGTAAGACCACAGGATAAATTCTTCATAATGTATTTGCATATAGTGTAATGTGAGTATAAGAGAAAAACCCCTCATGTCAGTCGGGCATTGGAGAAGGACCCAGAGGAAGCAACGCTTCAGCTAAAGAGAGAAGGAGCTATTCCAGGCAGAGGAAACAGCAACGCAATGAAAGGGAGCGCATGACAGGCATGCGAACTGCAAGGAGGCGTGGTTATAGACAAAGCCAGGTGAGGATGAAGTGTCCTCGAACTGTGGACTAGGAGATGTCTTCGGAGAGAAATAAATGAGTGTGGGGAGGTATTTTTAATGATGAAAACAAAATGAGAGTATTGAGATGTAGGTGTGAAAGATATTTCAGGTTTCGTAGAGACTAACATGTGAGACGCCGTCTCACAGCTGTTCCAGGGTGTCACTGCAGAGAAAATCATCAGTGCACCAGGGAGCACATGGGCACAGCTCATCTTCTGATCTGGGTCTCCATCTTCAGTGTCAGAGCAACAAACTCTGAAGTATAAAAGCATGCGAGAGTCCCAGGCAGGAAGAACTTACAGCTGGGTTTTTTTAATACAGTCTGTACTTCAAATAGCACCATCTTGTTGTCCAGACACATCCTGATGTTTGTTTCTAGACACTTGCATGCCTAGATCTGGGCAAGCCCGCGGTGTGGAGAAATAGATAGGGTATATATACAACATGGTGTTGTTTAACTTGAGCTCCAAATCAGAGTCTGCCACATGCCAGACTAGGTAACTTCAGACTTCTCCAAACTTGAACTTTCATACCTGTGAGACAGTTACAAAACAGCCACAGACCTACCCACATCCAAAGAAGCCACACTGAACCACACCTAGTCCCATACACTTATACATAGAAGTCATATATGAGTCTTCATATATATTATGCTTTAAAAAAAAATACATACAAGTCAGCTTTGTCTATTTGATTTTTCCTTGTTTTGAGCTTTATGGTGTTTTTCAACATGTAGATTTAAAAAACTGATTTTGACTAGCATTTTAAAATAATAAAAACAGAATAAAGTAGATTGTAACAGCATGGAATGAAATAGATTCACTAAAAATAGAAAATAACAAAGTAATACCATAGTTAAAACTACTATTATTTCAGGTGTGAGTGTGTATGTGAGTGTTTGTGTGTCTGTGTGTATGTGTGTGTGTCAGGTCATGGGTATAAAATAATTGGCTTAAATTGAAAAAAAATATTTAATAGGATGAACTACTAGAATTTAAATTAAGATTTGGGGCTCCAAGTCCAATTCCCTTGCTCTCAATAAATACTTGCCCAATATAGAGAGGGGGCTTTTAATGAATATTAATTGCCAGTCATGGAATGAGTGATGGAAATTACCAATTGAGGGACTAAAACATTTCCAGGAATTAATGTTCTGCTAAGAAGGAGTGATATCCTAGTAAATAGCTAAGGGCTTTTAGCACCAACTCAGCTCCATCTCTGGGGAACATCGCAATCAGAAATCACCACTATTCCCTCAAGAACTGCAAATGAAGATTCATAAAACCATAAATTTCCTTTCTATTGGCACCAGATTTGAATGACTTAGTTAAAAGGTAGAGCTCATAAATAAATGTCCTGCTTAGTAAACCAAGAGTTAAGGGCAGAAACACTTACCATTTTATAATTCTCTCAGAACCATTGAATTTAGAGTCCACCAACAAAAATATCCCTGAGAAAATTACCTTGGAAGGAACCTCAGTTTGCTCATTTGGAACTGGACTATTGGATCTTTAAGTTTTCATTCAATTTAACCTGGGCTGAGGTGGAATTCTTACCTACAGAGCCCATTAGTGAATCTTGACAAGAAGACACAGAGGTTTTGGAGCCACAACTTTAATCACTGATCCATTTAATTAATTTTAAACAAGAGTATATTGAACTCCCACTATGTTTTTGGTACCAGCTAACTTGAGAGAATGGAGTGAACAAGACAGACATGTTGAGTACAAGTGTATTGAGTTTATAAAGTCAATGCAGGATGTCATGAGAAACCATGGGAATGTCTCTTATCTGGTCAGAGGGTTTGTGGAAGACTGTTTTAAGGAAATAACATTTAAATTATGACCTACTGGGAGGATGATTAGGAACTAGTTCCATAAAATTCAGAGTGGAGGGATGAGTCCTCAAATATGCTAGAGGAGCAGCATATTTAAGGCCACAAGAAAAAGAGGGGAAAACAAGAAAAGAGGAAGTCAAAGAGACAGAGACACAGAAATTGAGATTGCGATCATAAAAGGAGTAAAAGTGTGTGGGACTTGAGCAAGAGGCTGGGGCAAGTGAATCCTTAAACGCCACGTTCAGGGAACTTGGAGTTTATCCTAAGTGCAATGGAAAGTCATGTGTGATAACATAAGTCATATTTTGATAAAGCTAGTGATTTATACAAAATAGAAAGAACAGAATAGAATAGACAGACTTAAGGGTGTGTGTGATGAATAGAGCACAGAGATTAGAGAGGACAGTAATGAACAAGCCGACTGTGTGAGGGCGCTGTGGATGTGGATGGGGTGGAGACCACAGTCTAGGTGGACAGGCAGTGAGGGAAATTTAGGAGACTCACATGTGATCCTGATTAAGCATGCCATTGACTTAATCAGAAGGTCCAAATTATTTCCCTTCCAAGGACATTCTCTTTGCCACCTTAATTCTTGCCCCAAATACTGCTACATAACAACTACTCCAGAAATCAGTAGCTTCAACAAAAATAATTACCTTTTTTTTCTTTTGTTGCCTGTGCGTTGGTGTCATATCCAAGAAGTTATTGCCAAATCCAATGTCATGAAGCTTCTCCTCTGACCTTGTCCATTCAACACACTACTACTACTACTACTACTAAATGGCATGGCAAAGGGAACGGATGGATACAAGGAGCGGAGACATGGTGGTGCTCAAAGTCCATCTGGATACCATCCTTCCCTCTTTCGGCTGCTCACTATCCCAATACCCTCTTCTTACTTAGGAAGGAACTCAGTCAACTCTAAGGTACTAGTGATTAAGACTTGTCAGAAAGAACTTCAGCTCCCAAAGACACTTTCATGAGCAAAACATCTTAATTCAAGGGAAAGGACAATGTGCTTGATATTTCGGTCATCTCTAAGCAGGAGGTAGAAACCTTCTCACAACCTGAAGCCACAAATCACAAAACTGACTCCAGTGGCCCAGTTCCCACTATTCTGGTATTCCAGCTTTAAGCATTTTATTAATAAACTGCTTTATTAATGAAAGTTACCTGGATTCCACTACAAACAGGATATGTTAGAGAAGTACTCCATTAACTAAACAAACCCAATTAGTGAAATAAACAAAATTCTTTTAACCCTGTCACCTAATGTTGATCCCTTTTTCAAGGAAGTGTGACTCCTCCCCACATGCAATGGCAGCTAACCACTTTTCCTTCTTTTCTGGATTTTTTCATGTCATGTACATGGGTATAATTTGTTTCATAAAACAGAAGATATTTTCTTGGAATCAACTCCAGGATTTTTCAAGTCTCTTTTACATTATGTAATACTAGAGGCCCAGTGCACAAATTTGTGCTGGTAGGGTCCCTAGTGGTTGCTGGCTGCCAGATGGGTACTCCCTCCCTTCTTGGAATTGCCTGCTGCTGCCCCTGGCCAGGGCCTTCCTCCTTTCCCTCAACTGGCCCCACCCCCTGGTCGAACTCCTGGACAACACCTGGTAGAGGGGACAATTTGCATACTACGCTTTCATTATATAGGATAGATAATAAAACAACTTGGTTTTTTCTGTCTTCTAAATGTAAAATCATAATGCTGAATATAATCTTTCAAGCTATACTCCCTTGCTACAGATTATGATTATGCATCTCCACCATCATCCTAAAGTACCCCTCCCCCATGCACATATACACACACACACACAGTCACAAGTCATTGGGACTGGAAAAGCTGTTTGTTGTTGTTTTATTTTGTTTTGTCAAGAGAGTGCAAAGACTAATGAAATCAAACTTTGTGTGTGTGATGAATAGAGGCGAGGGATTGTAGAGGACAGTAATGAACCAAGCTGACTGCGTGAGGGCGCTATGGATGTGGAAGGGATGGAGATAACAGCGAAGGGCAAGTCTGCTGCTGACACATGGGAGATGGTGGGTGGAATGGGCCTAACTGGGAACATTCCATTCCATCTAACTCTCAGTTGTGAACCCTGGTAAACCCATGTCAGTCCACTCATCAAAGTTCACTGTGGACATGCCCGTGTAGGCAAAACGCTAAGTGGTCTCTTCTGTGGGCTTGATGACAAAAACCCTCAAGAGGCTTAGGGGTAATGTAGGGAAGCAAAACATACGCAAGACTGAGGATCGTATAAAAGCTTTCTGTGCCTAATTTGTTGCAGAAATTATTCAAGAATAAGTCAACTGTGAAAATATGGCCACAGAAATGCTGCCAAGGTTCAGATGAACCATGAGGATCTGTTGAGCGAACGCTAGCTACATAATCCAGAACTGCTTGGTTGAAGTTTTAACTACGTACTGATTTTTCTCACCCTCAGTTTTACTAAGGGAATGGTGTGGGGGCAGGCGGAGGGGACCACATTGCAGGTAATTGTGCTGAGCCATATAAAGTGGCTCCTGGTCTCTCTCTCTCTCTCTCTCAGCCTTTTTTGTTCATCCCTCTTTGTTCTCTCCCCCACAGAAATCCCTGAATATTCACTTCAGATCCTACACAGAATGACACAGAGACACTTACTTTGCTGGGATTTTACTAGAGAGCTAGAAGTAGTAGTCCCTTTTTCATTCAAACTGGCCAATTTTTGGCTAGACACAGGGATGCAAATAAGAGTTAAACAAAGCTTGGAAAGAAAAAATGAGGATGAGGGAGCCTAATGTCCTTACATTGGTCATGAATTAATTGGTGTCACCAGAAGAAAACCCTATTTGATTCCTTAGCAAATATTCTAGCAAAGGTATATGTCACAGCATCCCCAAATTTACTATCACGCTCACTCCAATGGAAATCTCTCCCCAGATTTTACTCTCTAATGGCCATGTAATAAAAGGTAATATATATTTTATGCTTAGCAATAAATAGGGACACTCAACAGCACTGTCTTCCCGAGGAAATCTCAGGTCTTGCGGGATGCATATTTGTCCACACAATGAGCAGACACAAATCAACATGGCGGCTGAGCAGGCCCGGGGTGAGTGATGGCCTCGGCTCCTAATGAAATCAAACCATGAAAGGCATTAGAAAGATTGATTGGTGTTAAGTTAGCTTCCCGTGTTAGCCAGGGTACCCCAGGCTGTAATGAAACTGCCAGTGGTTATTTATGGAGATGTAGGGTTTGGGGTGTAAGTTATGTCCAGCAGGCTGGTCTTACAAACAGAGAGATACACATTTGAACTTCTACAATGAAAGGAGCTGCAGACACCCAATTCCATGGGGCTCCTTGCCCACTGGCTGGAGTGGCATGCTTTCCCAAGCATTTGCACCAGGCTGAATAAGGCCAGGCTCCCATTCAAATGGAAAAAGGGTCAAGGTCACTGACTAGCTTGAAAATGTTGACTTTAGGTAGTACAAGAGAAGGTGTATGAAAGTCAACTGTAGAAAATTGTTGCTAAAAACAAAACATATACTACAAAAGTCATGCTCTAATCTAAGCCAAGTGACATGATATAGGCTTGTTTTGAATGCCTGTTCATCCTCTTTTGGCCAAGGCTCCTTTCATGAGAGCCAGAAAAGGAAAACCAACATTGATTCTGGGAGTAGAGTAACATGGTCAGGTTCTGGGGGCATAGAACAGGGAACAAGGGTGAAGGAGCATGATGACGATCATATTCACACTCTTCAACCAGGTCTCTTTGCTGTGTACAGTTTGGGGAAAAAGGATGGAAGCCAGTTGAAAAATAGGACTTTTCAAGAGCCACTAGAAGCATGATTATACGAACTGTAGCCTGTCCAATAGGACAGAAATCCTATCAGAGAGTCTCTAATTTCCTGCCTGACTGGCTCCTACGGAGGGAAAGGGAAAATGGTGCATGGGCTTTGTGATTTTTCTGAAACCTCCTCTTGTGTGTGTGTGTGTGTGTGTGTGTGTGTGTGTGTGTGTGTGTGTGTGTGTGTTTATCCTCACCTGAGGATATTTTTCCATTGAATTTTAGAGAGAGTGGAAGGGAGGGGGAGAGACAGAGAGAAACATTGGTGTGAGAGAGACACATTGATTTGTTGCCTCCCATATGAGCCTGCAACTGAGGTACATGTCCATGACAGGAATCAAACCTGGAGCCCTTCAGTCCACGGGCCAACGCTCTATCCACTGAGCCAAACTACCTAGGGTACCACCTCTCTCTTAATGTGTTAACTCCAATTCTGCAAAAATATCTGTAAAATGATGTGGAAGGGCCTGGGCATCAGAGGGGATCAGTCAGTGGGTGCTTCAAGAGGTGTTAGAGCCACAACTGCTTATGTCTCTAAAGAGAAGTATGAGGATCCAGGGAGAAACAGAGGAATGGACCTTGCAAAATTCAATGCTGTGTGTTCCTTTCAGGGTTCCCTCAAATGCAGACTCTGAGGTGGAAACTGGGGGTGGTACTTACTTGGGAAGTAATAACAGGACACAAGTCTTAATAAACTCAAGAAGATTGAAATCATATCAAGCATCTTCTCTGATCACTCTGAAACTAGAAATCAATTACAGGGGAAAAAAACCTGAAAGACACACAAACACATGGAAGCTAAGTAGCATGTTACTAAACAATGAATGAGTCAGCAATGAGATCAAGGAAGAAGTCAAAAGTTACCTTGAGACAAATGAAATGAGCACACAACAACCCAAAATCTATGGGACACAACAAAAGCAGTTCTAAGGGGGAAATCCAGGCATTGCAGACCTGCCTCAAGAAGCAAGAATAATTTAACCCTGTACCTAAAAGAACTAGACAAAGAAAAACAAACAAGCCCAAAGTATGTAGAAGGAAGGAAATTATAAAGATCAGAGCAGAAATAAATTACATGGATACTTTTTTTTAATGCAAAAGATCAATAAAACCAAAAGCTGGTTCTTTGAAAAGATAAACAAGATTGACAAACCTTTACCCATCTCATGAAGAAAAATAAAGAAGAGGATCCAAATAAATAATACCAGAAATAAAAGAGAAGTAATGACTGACACCACAGAAATACAAAGGATTGTAAGAAAATATTATGAACAACTATATTATATTGCTAAACAACCTGGATGAAATGGATAAATTTCTGGAAAAATATAATCTTCCAAAACTGAATCAGAAAATATGAATACACTGATTACAACTAGTGAAATTAAAGCAGTAATCAAAGAATGCCCAGAAAACAAGTCCTGGACCAGATGGCTTCACAGGGAAATTTCATCAAACATTCAAAAAAGTACTAACGCCTGTCCTTTTCAACTACTTCAAAAAAATTCAAGAAGAGGGAAGATGCCCAAGCTCATTTTATGAGGCCAACATTATCCCTAATTCCAAAATCAGATTCATTACAGACCAACATCCCTGATGAACATAGAGATGAAAAAAATCTTCAATAAAACATTAGCAAACGGGATCTAGTAATACATTAAAAAGATCATACACCATAATAAAGTGGATTTATTTTGGGGATGCAAGGTTGGTATGATATTCACAAATTAACACTAGGTAAACAAAAGGAAGGATAAAATTCACATGATCATATCAATAGATACAGAACAAGCATTTAATAAAATCCAGAACCAATTTATGACTCTCAGCAAACAGAGAACAGAGGGAACATACCTCAACATAATAAAGGCTAGATATGACAAACCTAAAACCTACATCATACTCAATGAGTAAAAACTAAAATGTTTCCCTTAAGATCAGAAACAAGACAGGGATGTTTGCCCTAACTGGTTTGGCTCAGTGGATAGAGCATCAGCCTGGGGACTCAAGGGTCCCAGGTTCAATTCTGGTCAAGAGCATGTACCTTGGTTGCGGGCACATCCCCGGTGAGGCAGCTGATCAATGCTTCTCTCTCATTGATGTTTCTAACTTTTTGTCCCTCTCCCTTCCTCTCTGTAAAAAATCAATAAAATATATTTTTAAAAAGACAGGGATGTTTGTTTTCACCACTCTTATTCAACATTGTACTGGAAGTTATAGCCATAGCAATCAGATAAGAAAACAAAATAAAAGTCATACAATAAATCTAACTAAGACTTTAAATAGTGATTGCTCTTACTGCAATATTTTCAGGGAGTCATCTTTCAATGCTGGCGACTTTCAAGTGGTCCTTGGGCACACTCACAATTTTAAACTAAAAGGCCAGCTAGGAGCATGGGATATAGCCTTAGTAGTGAACAAAGGCAAACCAGAGGTTTGGGGTTCTGACCAAGGGACTGAGTCTCTAGAGATTCTGATAACTTTGATCTTCATCCTCTGTAACAGGGATCTCCAAATGTCAGAACAGCACATCTTCATTGTGGTAATTTTTTTAATCACAAATATGTAATATGTGTATTTATGTTTACTTTTATATAAAGTATACACAGTTCCTACTGTTTTGTACACATTAGGAAGCAAAGACAAAAATATAATATGAAAAAATGTGAAATAGAAAAGAAACAAAAACTGCTTTAAAATAATTGTAAAGTTACCTATTAATACCACCAAAATCTTTGTTTGTATCACCAAAAATCATATGACTAATATTTCTGTGAGAATATTGCATCAGGAAAATCATGAAAGACTTTGGAATGTACAAGAAGCTAGGTGTGCTTTCAGTGGAATGCTGAGCATGATATTCAGGGTTCTTTCATTTTGTAGAGCTTTGCACCTCTGATTGTCTTGGTCTAGGCTATTTTACCACTCCATAAATTGGAAGGAATTGATAATGTAAATTACTTTCATCCAAAGAAATGAAAATGAATTTTGTCTGGTAGAGATACAATAGATTTCTGCCCTATAAAAAAAACACAGTTTGCTGCCCTTAGGGATAAGAACCAGTTTTGTAACTATTATCAAATTCATTTTAGCTTTCCTGATTGCTAATATGTCTGCTCTTCAGATTTTCCTTTGAATTGAATTGAAATCATCTTATGGATTTCCCCATTAATTAATAAACCAGAAAACATCTCTGATACATGTTCAGTTTTTATATGTATGACAGTCATGATTTTACCTTTTTTGAAAATTACCTTTTAACAAATAAAAACATGTGTCTTATTAAATATCTAGGTTTGCTTTGTGATACAGCAAATTAAGTGTCTGGTTCTAAGTTTAGTGACCTTTGATACTTAGTTTTAATGGATGCTATGGCTGCAAAAATAAATTTCACAGAGATAAATTGGTCCAATATGAAATTATAATGGTCATTTTTCATTCTTACCTCAATTATGTAAATAGCTTTGGCACATACAAATAAAACTATCTTCCCTAATGTGAATCAGTAATTACTGTAACCTACTAAAAATGTGTCATATAAAATTTTGTATAACTATGTTTGTAATCAAATGGGTTTATATCCCAGTGAAATTTTTTACTGAAAAGATTTTTAAGAGTTAAAAATTCTGTTTCCAGTTTTATAAATGCAGATCTGAGAGACACAATAGTTCTCACACTTAATTTATTCTTGAGAAATATTATATATATAGTGTTGAAAATATTTTCAGACCTCTAGTCCTAAATGCTTTCTCCATAGCACAAGTTTCATTTGAAAAATAGTGATTTTCTTATTTAATGTTAAAGAACATCTTTACTTGAAAGGACAGGATAGCTATTAGTTTCTTTTAAAATATATGCTCAGTAATATAATTTTGATTACTGCTTTTCATCAAAAAAAGACAAGAAACTTTTCATATGTGTGTGTTAATTGTGTGTGTAATTGTGTGTGTGTGTGTGTGTGTGTTGTGGGTTAAATTGTGTCTCCCAAAATTCATATGTTGAAGACCTAAATCCCAGTGCCTCAGCCTGTGACTGCACATAGAGATGGGGCCTTTAACGGGGTAGTTACTGTAAAATAAGGCCATGAGAATGGGGTCCTAATCCAATATGATTGATATCCTTATGAGAAAATGAAGAGACACCAGGGATGTGCATGCAAAACAGAGGGAGAAGGAGAGGGGCCTCAGCAGAAGCCAACCCTGCTGATATCTTGATTTTGGACTTTTCAGCCTCCGGAAAAGTGAGAAAATACTGTTGTTTAACCCACCTGGTCCGTGGTGTTTTGTTATGAAGGGCCCAGCAAACTAATTCAATATGTAACTCATCTTTAAGTTTGAAAGGACTTTTTTAATTCTTTTCTGAGAAAATCAACAAAACATCTTGTGCTACAAAGGATGCTCATCTCTCTGTATGATATCCTAGAGAGCACACTATTTAGTCATTCATATAATGCATAAGTCCCCTGAACAAGGAAATATAAACTGTATAACATAAAGGAGAAACCACAATATGCTAAAACACACTGAAAACCAGAAAATGGGGCAGTCACCACCATCAAGGCCCCTACGTGGTACAATTCCCATTGTTCTATCCCTGACAAGTGATTGACTGACCTGCTTTCTAGATGAGGTCTCACAGCACCAATGTCAAGTCATAGATTAAAGTAAGCTCAATTTCTTTTTCTTAAAGATAAAAACAAAATTCAAATAAAAATGTCAACATTTTGTTCCCACATCCCCAAAGAAACTTTATGTATATATTTCAGAGAGGAAAGGAGAGGGAGAGATAAAACATCACTGATGAGAAAGAATCATTGATTGGCTGCCTCCTGCATGCCCCCACTGGGAATTGAGCCGCAACCCAGACATGTGCCCTTGACCAGAATCAAACCTGGAACCCTTCAGTCTGCAGGTAAACACTCTATCCACTGAGCCATACCGGCTATGGCAAGAATCACTTTTTGCATGCCTGGGATATCCACACTCTGCTTTGGAGATCATAACTATAGGCCATGGGAGCCTTTAAATCATTTAAGTAAGGGATACACAATGTAAAATGGTTTCATGGGAGGTCCCATGGAAAATGAATTATGGATAGATGTGAATTAAGGCAGTGAAACCAGTTAAGAAAGAGGCTAATGCATTTTTCCAAGTGAAAAAAAAATAATGAGAATGTAAATGAAGAGTTTTTATAAGGAATCAAGCGAGTGGAACAATGCACAGGTGAAGGGCATGCTAGAATTTAAAATGGTATCATTCTGTCTCATTTCAGTTGAGATCCTGCGAGAAGAAAGCCAACTATTCTCATATTCTAAAGCAAGTGTTAGGCCAAGAAGGTTCTAAGAAATGGTTTTTAACCTCTGATCTAATATCTTCCTTTAGGTATAACAGGGTTGGAATTAAAAAGCATCCACAGACTTGTCGAATCTCATAGGGAAGGTAGAGAGGGTGGGAAAAGATTAACCGAAGAACTTACATGCATATATGCATAACCCATGGACACAGACAACGGTGTGTGAAGGTCTGGGACACAATGTCTGGGGTAGGGGTGGGTAAGAAGAGGTCAATAAGGGGAAAGGAGACATCTGTAATATTTGCAACAATAAAGACATATTTTTAAAAAATTAAATTAAAAAGCCTCTGAGAGAGAATTTCCTTAGGAGAGAATTGTGAGAGTGGATGCCATTTCTTTGTCTCCCACTAAAGAGGAACAAAGGAAGGTAAGCCCCCTCCCACTCCAATAGTAAAAGCCTCGAAGAAACTGTTCACAGCGTTCTGATTATAAAATGGGACTATCATCTTCCTGATCCAAATGTGACTGTTTCATGACAAACGGTGACAAGAGAACTACCACTTATCTGAGGGTGATTAGAAGACGCATTCATGGGACTGAATTTCACTCAAGGGCCGGGAAGAAGAAGCCCCACAGACCAGGGCAGTGGGGGAATCTCTCAGGATCTCAGGTGAAATGAGACAGAATGACAAAGTTCTCCTCTCTTCATCTCCATGGAGGTTAACTCCCTCTAGTTAATGGCTCTATAAGTTTAGAATAAGAACAGAAAAGGTACAAGGATGGAGTCCCCGAGCTACACCACCTTAGTTAGGTGTAGGCAGAGAAAAAGAAGCATGAGAGACTGAGAAAGAACAGTGAGGAAAGCAGGAGGAAAGCCAGGAGCAGGTGTTGTCATGGAAGTGGCTGCCTCTTCCCTTTAAATGCTACCCTATTTTTCATGTATCCTCACACATCTCCCCACCCATACACATACTTAGTGCAAACCTGGGACATCTGGCCGGCCTACGTGAACTAAACTGACAGAACATTCCTGCAAAGAGTTGCCACCCAACTGTCTCAGCTTTAAAGATTGGAGGTCCTTGTTTCACAGAAACGAGGATGATGAAATCATGGATGTGGGTTTCCAATGCCAATAAAGAGCCGGAGCTGATGCCATCCGCTGCCTTGGATGAATGCTTCCTGCTTCTCATCACACTGTCACCCTACATCACGGGAGCAGGTGAGCATAGCTCAACGTCACTGAATAAGGGAGATAGGTGTGCTCTCTCCATTGGACAGATAAAGGTACTGGGACTAAAACAGAAGGTGGCAGACTTGCTAACTATGACTCTGGGACAAGACACCAGGGCTCCTGAACCTTGGGGGTTGTTTATAAAACAGTTGGCTCTCTCCCAGAGATGTCTTTTGTTTGCATTGCCTTTGAAGTTAACAGAGTGTGGTCACTCACTTTCCTTGAAGGTGCTCCATCCCCATCAGCATGTCAACTTCTAGTGACGCTATAAAATCCAGCCCTTTGTCAGCACACCTTAAGTCTTCACCAAACCCCTTAAAGCAGTGGTTCTCAACCTGCAGGTCACGACACCTTTGGTGGTCGAATGACCCTTTCACAGGGGTCACCAAAGGCCATCCTGCATATCAGATATTTATATTACAATTCGTAACAGTAGCAAAATTACAGTTATGAAGTAGCAATGAAAATAATTTTATGGTTGGGGGTCACAACATGAGGAACTGTTTTAAAGAGCCAGAAGGTTGAGAACCATTGCCTTAAAGCATAAGCAACCTTAGATTATTTTGGATGCCTTCAACTCATTTAAATAAAATAGAAATAATGCTATTTCTTATTAGATAGGAATGTTAAGAGGGTTAATAAGATATGTTGCCCTGGCCAGTTTTACTCAGTGGATAGAGCATCAGTATACAGACTAAAGAATCCTGGGTTTGATTCCTGTCAGGGGCACATGCCTGGGTTGTGGGCTCAATACCCAGTGGGGGATGTGCAGAAGGCAGCTGATCAATGAATCTCTCTCACCATTGATATATATATATATATATATATATATATATATATATATATATATATCTCCTTCCTCTCTGAAATCAATAAAAATACTTTTTTTAAAAAAAAAGAAGAAGAAGATAACTTTAAATG